>PVJI01033896.1:0-10864 GCA_004026765.1 Micronycteris hirsuta | reverse complement strand
ACGTGACAAACAAAGCTAATTCAGCTTTTAGGATATCAAACATTAATTTTAACTGCCAAAATTTTACCATTTCATTGTAAAAGTTGTTTCATAAGTCGTGTGATTTTGTTTATTTTCCCGAACTACTTGCAAGGTCTATGATTTTCAATACCTGGGTAAAATTTTAATGATATATATATTTTTTTTAAGAATTTTTTTAGAGATTTTATTTATTTATTTTCAGGGAGAGAAGAAGGGAGGGAGAAAGACCAATGTATGGTTGCCTCTCACATGGCCCTCACTGGGGAGCTGGCCTGCAACCGAGGCATGTGCCCCAACTGGGAATCGAACCTGGACCCTCTGGTTCCCAGCCCACGCTCAATCCACTGAGCTACACCAGCCGGGGCAATTTTAATGATATTTTCTAATTTGCGATAAAATATCACAGTGATTGCTAGATCCACTCACACATGGCTTGAAAATCCTTAGCAGAATGAGAATTTAAAAAGACATCAAATCAGGGAATGTTTGAGGTCATCTAACTCTGATATTATTGTAATTATGGGGAAACAGGCTCAGACAAGATACACTGCTTGTTTGAATCTTAACAAAGAGTCGACCCAGGCCTTTTCAATCACAACTGATGTTTTTTTCATTATGTAACATCCATAAAATCAATTTTCTAGACATTGCATAGCCTTATATATTACACTATTTCCTAAAACTCTCTTGTTGTGAAATGACTTACCTTACCTTTCTAGCTTATTTAGAATAGTAAATATATTGTATATTACACGTAAACTTAGAAAGTCAGAAAACCCACAAAGCTTATGGGACTAGACCACTATCAATGATAACTTTGGCCAAATAGCAAAGGTGGCTAAAACTCTAAACCTCTCCTCAAAAATAATATTGATTAATATCTTCAGTAGTTGGAACTGAGTTGAAATATATTTTTTATTGATTTCGTTATATGTCCACAGTTCTCTATAGTTGTCAGTCCCATAGACATACATGTTTCTCATTCTTCTCAGTTCACAGGACACTTAGGTGCAGCTCCCGTCACCATGTGACAGATGATGCAACTTGAATTATTCCACCTCAAACTCACTGTAAAGACTGAGGAAGTTGCCAAACAGTGGGCCATCGAGATTGTTCAGTTCAATAAGTAACCCAGAGGAAAATATTGAAGACCAAAAGCAGAGAGATACGGGTATTTTTCAGGCAGACCTGGCTCCCAGTCTTGACTGTAATTTTGTCCAATCCATGATCTTAGAAAAAATATGTATTTACTATAAACCTGAATTTCCTCAGTGGTAAATGGTGTTATAAATTTATTTCTTCTAAAAAATGTGATGAATAAGGTTTGGCATCATAGCTTAGCTTTTAGAAGTTTGCATCTGGTATCTTTAACTGTCAGGTTTTTAGTCTGTTTCCTTTTTATACGAACAAAATTTATCTGGAATTGAAAAAATTCAAAACACTAAAATAACAAAAGACCTCAAGATTACTCTTAAGAAAGTTTTTGTTTGTTTGTTTGTTTGTTTCAAACAGTGGAACTGAGGTTCTCTGAAGACGTAGTTGTAAAATGTCGAGATGATTCTTTGTGCTTTCCCTTGTGGACTGCAGCACCTTCCACTTGTTTCCTACATTCTCTGTTCCGTGGTTTGTTTCAGCTCCAAAATGATGAGGAAAACCTGTTCTCTTCAATTTTTCTCAGTTGTTATAAGGATGGGTGAAAAAAAAAAGACCCTTGAAAGTAAAAGGTGCTGTACAACAGTATTGTATCACATAAGGAACTTGGGATAAAAATCAGCAGAGCTCAGTAAATATTTAGGCAAAGAGAACTGTGAAAATACCTTGGTGCAATGCCAAGTGGAAGCTCTGATACAATCCATTAAGGAAAAGTGTACCCAGAATCATATTCTATTCAGTGTTCTGAGCACACTAAATTTTGGGGAAGTCAAATGGTGTCATTTTTAAAGTAATTAGGAAGGAGTTTTTGCAGGAAAATAGCTGTCAGCCAGTATATAGTCAAGGGGAACAGGCTTGGAGTTTTCAAAACACCCCTGTGAGTTTGGAGAGGAATGGGGGGAAAGGCTGAAAAGAGGTAAAAAGTAAATTCCATGTGTATGGACAATGTTCTATGACTTCTAAAGCATGATCCAAAGCACACTTAACACAATGGTAATATTTGTTAAGTATGAAATCTTACTTGGTGGATAGATGTTCACTGTATTTTACTCTTCCTTTAGTGTATCTGATATAGCTTATAATTTTTTAAGCTTTTATTTATTTATTTATTTATTTATTTATTTATTTATTTTTAGAGAGAGGGGAAGGGAGGGAGAAAGAGAGGGAGAGAAACAGCAATGTATGGTTGCCTCTCACGTGGCCCTCACTGGGGACCTGGCCTGCAACCCAGGCATGTGCCCTGACTGGAAATCGAACCGGGACCGTCTGGTTCCCAGCCCACACTCAATCCACTGAGCTACACCAGCCAGGTGATATAACTTATAATTTTAAATTGATTTTTAAATAGGATCATGTGCTGTACTGCAGCATGGATGGTGATTATTAGGACTAAGAAAGTGGCTGTGTGAGACATGAATGAAGCAGAAGCAGTGCTTTCATTACCTGGTGGGGAGGTCGGCCTTCCTCACAGAGCCAGGCAGGATGTGCTCCGCAAAACCAGAGGGATGCTGTTCATGGAGATTATCCTGAGACTTGGGCATCTGGGTGGTGTTCCAGTCATCCAGCCTTTGGAATGAAAGGTGAAAGAGGGAATCACAAATAACCAAAGTGTCCTTCAAAAATGGAATTGAACTAACCAGAAAGCGTAGATTTCATGAATGTGTTGACTTTTGCTCTCAGTCTTGAAAGAGAACTAGAATTTGAGTAAGTGGTGGGTATAGGAGGGCGATAGGCCTTTCCAAGCAGATTGATTGATAATGGCAAAGTCACAGGGTAAGGATATTGGGTATTTGTATTTTCCTCCTGCTCAGGTTTGTCCAATCCAGACACTGTTACCTGAAAAAACGAAAAATCTGGAGAGATGAAACTATGTCCAGACACTTTTTGTTTCCTCCAGAGCCCAGTTTTACCTTCTTCCATTCTCCAGTCCGTTTCTGTGAGCTTCAGTGAATCTGTTTCACACTACAGTCTTAAGTACTGTAGGTATTACTTCTCTTAGTGACGTTTGCCTTTGAAAACAGGACCCTTTGCCTTTGAAGGATGGTATTTTCAATAACAGCACCCCTCACCAGAATAATCTTTCTAAAATAATGCTCCCCTTCAGTTAAGAGACTTCTGTTACCTCCAATCAAATATTCTAAGCATAAATTACAAACTCCGTAGCATGACTCTCAGACCCCTGATTATCTGCACCCTTTCATCAAGTTCTCTCATCTCCATGTGCTTCTGCCACTCCTACCCCCTGCACTTCCTTCCGTCTTCCTTAGAGGCACTTAGTGCTGGTGGGGGGCTGTTGGCGGCCAGGAGCCCAGGCCTCACAGACAAGTAGAACTCAATTCCAGGCTTCGCCATTTATCGGCAGATTTAATTTTGGGCAAATTATTTATTCAGGAAACGTTGCTTCTTCATTTGCAAAGAAGATAAAAGTATTTAGTGTTCAGGGTGATTGTTATATTTAAATGAAGCAGATATAAAGGGCTTAGAAGATTTTCTAGAGATATCAAACTTTCAACCCGGTTAGGTCTTTTGTTCTCATTCATCTTTGAATGGAGCCCTTTACTTTCGTTGAGTTTTTAATGGACTCAGTCCTTCCACTCTCTCCTCTGCCCCATAGCCCAGACACACATGTTTATTAAATTTATTGGAGTGGCATTTGTAAAAATGAGTATATATATACTTCCAGTGTATGATTCCACAATATATGACCTGCATATTGCATTGTGTGCCCATCAGCCTCAGCCAAAGTCACATCTTCTTCCATCACCAAATATTTGACCTTTTATTCTTTTTTTTTTTTAATTGTCCTTGAGGAAAGGAGAGAGAGAAACATCAATGCAAGTGATAAGCCTTGATTGGTTCTACCATACATGTCTGGACCAGGGATTGAACCTGCAGCCTAAGTATATGCCCTGACTGGGAGTAGAACCCAACTGACTCTCTTTTTTTTTAATGATTTTATTTATTTATTTTAGAGAGAGGGGAAGGGAGGGAAACAGAGAAGGATAGACAGCAGTGTATGGTTGCCTCCCACATGGCCCTCACTGGGGACCCGGCCCGCAACCCAGGCATGTGCCCTGACGGGGAATCGAACCGGGATCCTCTGGTTTCCAGCCAGCGCTCAATCCACTGAGCTACACCAGCCGGGGCTGACTCCCTATTCTTAATGGGTTTAACTTGATACATTTTATCCTGTTGCTACCACACTAATAAGTAAGTCATTTTCCTCCTCTTGGTTGTGCTTCTCCTCTTCACAGTATCAGCTGCCTTCCTGGATTCTGAGATATGTTATATAGACTTTGGATTTAAATTATTTACTTTCTGCAGTCTGCAAAGGTTAAACTCATGATAAAGCACACAGTAATTAGGAAAGCTTAAAAAATGCATACAGTTCTGCTAACCACATAGAGATTAAATGACTTCCTTAGATAAATTAAATTAATCCTTAATCTTTATTGGCATTTTCTTGTTGCCACAGTGACACCCTTGTGGTAAAGTCTGTGTTTCTACAAATAGGGATTCTGCAAAGCTGAGATTTTTTTTTTTTGGTGTTGTGCTCCTAATCTGGGGCATTAACACAAACATTTGAGGAAACTTTAATATCCAAGGTCATCAGTAGAAGTAGTTTCTGTTTTGTTTTTTTTTTTTAACCTATTATGAGCTTACAGAGGATTGCTGGGGCATTTTTATAGTCACATCTTAATTCTAAGGAAGCACTCCACTGAACACGTGAGGCAGCACAGACATAAGGCGGGCCCCATATGCACAGGACATGCAAAAATGATAGCACACACAAGGAAGAGATTATTCTGAATAGCTCTCAAATTTTGGGGGTGATTTTTGAAAATATAAAACAATTCCAAAAACCATGTTGAAATAAAAATTACTTGTAACAAATTTTAGCGTATTTTCTTGCGTATTACCTTCTCGGCCTTAACCAAAGATACGAGGTCTGTCTGGAGAAAGTCCAACCATTATTAATATAACGAGAATGGTTTGCACAACATTGATGTAACCTGGCAGCCAAGGAGAGTCAACTGGAATGCACATGCGTGAACAGTGACGACTTCACTGTACTAGTCAGTGGGGACCGTAGACGCCAGTGAATGAGCATCTGTACTGTGTGGTGTCACATTCAAAATGACTGGGCGAGTAGAGCAACCAATCTGCCTCAAATTTTACATTAAGCTTAAACATTCCTCCTTGAAAACTATTCAGATGATTCAGAAGGCTGCAGCCATGGGCAACTGGTGACTGGAAGCTTCATCACAACAACACACCTGCACATATTTCATGTCTAGTGCAGAGTTTTTTGGCAGAACATCAAATCACCCAGGTGACATCTCTCCTACAGCCCAGATTTGGTGTCCTGTGACTTCTGGCTTTTCCCAAAACTAAAATTGCCTTTGAATGGGAAGAGATTTCAGACCATCAGTGAGATTCAGGAATATACAACAGGGTAGCTGATGGCAATTGAGAGACTGTGAGGTCCCAAGGTGCCTACTTTGAAGGGGACTGAGGCATCATTGTCCTATGTACAGTGTTTCTTGTATCTTGTATCTTCTTCAATAAATGTCTCTATTTTTCATATTACATGGCTGAATACCTTCTGTACAGACTTTGAATACATATTTGAGAGTTTCAAATGTACTGTAGACCTAAGAAACATCAAACCAGTAGAAAATTTTTGTAAGTCTATTTGAGCCAAGTTGATAACTGCTGGGAAGCAAAATATCAACAGACTTAGAAAATGCTCCAGAGAATGGCAGTTTTTCAGCTTATGTTACACATTACAAACAAAGGAAGAGACATAATGGGGTGGGGGTGGGGTGTTATATGAAATCCGTTGGGTGTATTAGGGAGGCAGGAGAAAGCAAAGCCAGGAGATCTCCTAGACTGGACAAAGAATGAAAAGGAGAGAAAAATACCTCTTTTAAAGCATTGACGGGTATAAGATAGTTAACAGTTCACACTTACAGCATATAGAGATGGTATTTGAGGAAAAAGATAACAACGAGGGATTCCGTGGTCTCGTGTTCTTGTGCTGTGGGTGTGTTACTGGAGAAACTCCCAGGAACTCAGTTCTTCTTGCCAACACAGTAAAATGTAGACCAGCGGATCTGTTAGCATGCAAGTAGGGGTTATGGGTGATCTGTTCTCACAGAAGAGAATGGCCTAGCTAAGCTGGCCAAGGGTGGGAGGATGTTGAGAGATACAGGCCAAGCAGGATAAGTTCGGTGAAAGTAAGGGTGGCCAACGGCTGGGGTGGCAGGTGCACTAGGCTGGGTGGCCTGAGAGCCGAGAGAGAGAGAGAGTCCTTTGTTCTGAGGACTTTTATAATTGGCAGGACAGGGTGAAGATGTTAGCTGACAAGTAAAGATGGTACCAGTTTTCCCAGAGGGACATGACTACCCAAACTTAGGTATGTATGGGGGGTCTGTTAGCCTGAACCTTTATCTTGCTCCAGACTCCATTTGTACATCTTACTGTAAGACAGATATGGCATAAAGCAATTAATTAGAGTTGGGGCAGTTACCCAAAGTTATCTGTGGGCTCTTTCTATAAGCAGTAGGGACTTCCTCGTAAAACAGATATTGACCACAGGCAAGCTATTAACAAAAGTTGTTTTATGGCCCTCTTCCTTTGGCCACTGTGGACCCTCTCCTGCCTTTCAGGTCTTGAGGCGAAAGCACAGTTTCAAAGGCTTTCTCTCCCAGATAGTGGAGATGCTACCTAGAATTTCAGGGACTTTCCTCCTCCCATGTCAGCATGGTGTTTCCCGTGATACTAAAACACGTGGCAACATTATCGGAGGACCAGGCTCAGCACTGCTGAGTTAGTGGGTGAGACATGTCTCCCTCCTCCTCCCTGCCGTGGTTTACTATCTATCCTACCTCACAGGTGTGCCCTGAGGGGTCTGGAAAAAGGGGAGATTACATTCTGACATTTCAAGAGTATGTTATCTTAGATACAAAAAGTTGGTAGACAGGCTTAGTCAGGGTAAGGATTGACCTTTGGCCAGAAAGCTAGCTACAGGCCTACGATGTGACTACACGCCATGACACGCTTTTAGTTAGAAAGTTTTGATTTCAGGCCGTGCTCTGTGGTTACTTTCACTCTCTGAGTTTGTGACACCTGCCATGCAGGCCTCCCCTGAGCTTGGCAAGTTTAGTATGCGGCCGCATTTTTGTCCACACCACACACAGTGCATCTGTCATTTGACATGTTGCCTTTTATCCCATACTTTTTCTTCAATATTTTCCTTTCATTAAAATGGCTTTCTGTCTGGGAATAGGCTGGGTGCTGGAGATACCATGGTGGACAGAGTGTTCCAGGCCAGTAGGAATGACGCATACATAACACAAATGTGCCTGTATATGTGTATATGAAACAGTTAAAGAAAATGGCGTTTCTGTTACTAAGGAGGGAAAGCATGTTGTTAGTAATTGACTTTTTGGTACCTGAATGCAAGGATACAAAGATGGCCTTAGGAACTAAACAATTAGATTTGTTTTGAAACACATTTTAGGTTTCTTTAGCATGAGTTTCATTCTAATTTACTCTGCAAGTGGTGATTTGTTTTCTGCCAATCCAGGGCGCAGCCAGATGCTTTGCAACGTCATGTACTTCCCCCGCTCTTAGCCACATTCATCTATGTTTTGCCAACTTTCTTGCTAAATTCCCTGCTTCTTTGGCTCATTGACCATCAACCAGAGTGTGAAATGGGAAGTTTTAAAATTTCCAGCACTTCACAACTCCAAAGTATCCACTTTTATTGTATGCCACAAATTTTTTTTGAAAAGTTATACGGTGCTCTCCCCTCTTTTCTACAGTGTTGCTTTGTATGGTTTTACTTACCCACGGTCAACTATGGTCCAAAAATATTAAATGGAAATTTCCAGAAATAAACAATTCATAAGTTTTAAATCAGGCGATGATCTGAGTAGTGGGAGGAAATCTTGTGAAGTCCCGTTTCCTACCTGGGACGTGAACCATCCCTTTGTTCGGCTTCTCCACGCTGTGTGAGCTACGGGCTTAGCAGTTGAGGTATCACAGCGCTTGCGTTCAAGGGACACTGTTTTACTGAATAATGGCCCCAAAGCCATTCACATTACTTTTATTGCAGCATATTGTTACAGTGTTTCAGTGTTATTATTAGGTACTATTGTTAATCTCTTGCAATGCCTACTTTGTAAGTTAAACTTTATAATGGATATGCATGTGCACCAAGCCTTTGAATACTGTTGTGCCCTTCAGCTCCTTTCATTACAATGTTGATGAGGAAAGAAGACTGACTGCTGGTCAGGACCATTGCCCGTGTGTAGTTGGTGTCTTCTGCCCAGGTCTGTGTGGGTTTTCTCTGGGCCCTCTGGCTCCCTCCCACATCCCAAAGATGTGCCCACGAGGGGAGTCGGTGTGTCTGCGTCGTGCCTGCATTGAGTGTGGGGGTGGCTGCGGTGCACCCACCATGGAAGGACATCCTGTCTCGGACGGGTTCCTGCCTCATGTCCTGCAGCCTTGTGCCTTGGGCTCCACGCACCTATGACCCTGAACTAGAATAAGCTGGTTGGGAAATAATGATCATACTTGTTTTTGTTAATCTTTCCTAAATGTATCTATAGCTTTCTTTTATTTCAGTGCTTAATATTGAAATGTTTTGGGTCTTAATTTAGAAGCTTGGTAATTTTTAGTGACCAGTAAGTAATACGCTATAAGAACTTAACTCTTCTTTATATTGTTAGCCTGTGGTAATATTGGCTTCCTTGTTAGTCACTTCAACTTACAGCACAGTTTCCAAGAACACCCTGAGGGCGTTACGTGAGGACTTCCTGTATTTGAAAACTCATAGTATATATGGAGTTCAGTATTATCTGAGTTTCAGGCTCTTGGAACATACCGCTCATAGATAAGGGGGACTACTGTATTTTCCTCCCTGCCTGCTTTTTTCTTTTGATGAGCCAACTTTATCTAAATTGTGTTTTTTCTTATAAGATGTTACTAAAAAAGCAGGAATCACTTATATAGATGCATTCTGTTTCCTTTTAAAAAATACATCCTTTAATATTACATTCGAGGAACAGGTGACAACTAAGTGACTGTTTCACAAGCTCATAACAAGGGTCACCTCCCAGGCCTGAATACCTAACTGGGTCATCAGTGCCCTGTTCTCCACTTTGTAGTTGGCACACGTTTTCTGTGAAAGACCAGGTAGGAAATACTTTGGGTTTTTTTCTCTCTCTCGTTCTCATAACTGCTGCTTTCTTTTATTTTTTAAAATTTATTTTTAATTACAATTGACACACAATATTATATTAGTTTCACCTGTAAAACATAATGATTGAACATTGCTATACCTTATGAAATGATCCTCCTAATAAGTCTAGTACCCATCTAATACCATAAAGGATTATTATATTATTGACTATATTTCCTATGCTGTATTTTATATCTCTGTGACAATTTTTCTAACTGGCTTTGGGTTTTGCAGGCTACATGCTCTTTATTGCAACCACTGAATTCTGACATTCCAGCATAAAAGAGCTATAGGTGATATATATGATAAGATAAATATGGCTCGTCTATCAATAAAACTTTATTTACAAAAACAAGTGGCAAGTCAGATTTGACCTGCAGACCATCGCTGAGTGATCCTACTGTAACTCCTCCACTCATCCAATTCCACATTTTAGAATTTCTTTTTTGCCTCTTGCCTTTCCTAAATAAATTCTGATTTGACAATGAAAATCTAATTCCAAACAAACAATGAAGAACATTTTTTCTCACATAACCAGCACCTCCAAATTAGGGCTCCTTCAGAATTGTTTAGTGCACCAATTTGCCAGTTCAGTGTTGTTAACAAGTACCCAGGTTGTGTTCATCTATCTGCTCTGCCATCGTTAGAGTCTTGTTCTCATGCTCAGGCTAGTGCCCCTCATAATTACAATGTGGCTGCAGCAATCCCTGCCATTAGACACAGACACAGTATTCCATTGTAAAAAGAAAGAGTGTTCTATTTGTTTCTCCTTTCCAGAGTGAGGAAACTTTCCTGTATGCCCCCATGAACATGCTTTCCATGGACAAAAACCTAGGAAATCTTATTAACCAATGCCATGTAAAGAAATTTAATTTAAAAAAGTACATACATTTAAAATACTGTGGTCTATTTCCTTTGCCAGATTGGGGAATTTCTCCTTCATTTTCATTCTCCTTATGTTTTCAAATAAGTTTTCCATTTCTTACTCTTCCTCTTCTCCTTCTGGCACCCCTATGATTTGGATGTTGAAATGTTTAAAGTTGTCCCGGAGGTTGTCTAGGAAGCTCACAGAATCCCAAAGAAGTTGGACCCAAAGAGGAACACACCAAGGGACATCATAATTACATTACCCAAGATTAACAATAAGGAGAGAATCTTTAAAGCAGCAAGAGAAAAGGAGACAATTACCCACAGAGGAGTGCCCATAAGACTGTCAGCTGATTTCTCAAAAGAGACCTCGGAGGCAAGAAGGGGCTTGAAAGAAGGATCCCAAGTAATGAAAGGGAAGGGCCAAATCCAAGATTACTCTATCCAGCAAAGATATCATTTAGAATGGAAGGGCAGATAAAGTGCTTCCCAGATAAGGTCAAGTTAAAGGAGTTCATCATCACCAAGCCCTTATTATATGAAATGTTAAAGGGCTTTATCTAAGAAATAGAA
>PVJI01033895.1:0-10893 GCA_004026765.1 Micronycteris hirsuta | reverse complement strand
GCACTAAGAGTCTGAGGCGCTGGTTCATGAAACTTAACCATGCATAACTCAGAGTCTGAATTACCCAATCATTCTAATTTTAAAGTCAGTCTTATTGATAAAAATATCATTGATAATTAACAGGTAGAGATATTTTTGTTTAGTTTATGTTGCATAATATAAAAATCTTGAATATTTTATTATTTCTCATTAATTATAAATTTTCAAAACTAATAGAAGTTGGTCTTGAGCTATGAAGTCTGATTCAGAGAAAATTGTTTTATATAAAAGTGTGTACTTTTTATTTTGTAAAGTACTATGCATCATCTTAGAAATTTATATTAGGTATTATGACATTCCTCTTTCATTGAGGAGTGGTTAAGTCATGGTAATTATACTTGCTGATATCATATGGCTTAAGTGTACATCAATATATAAGAATTGATTTTAGAAGTAAATTTCTTTCCTTGAACATGCACATGAGTCATTAGTTTGTAAGAAACCCACTCGGTAAGTGGGTTAGATTCTGTAATAACTCAGTAGCCTCAGATGTTTCTTACACTATATATATATACTCTCCATTCATTTACACATCAACTTACACAATATATGTAAGTATTTGAGTATCTTCTGTGCTCATAAAATTTGCTTTCTTCCTTCAAATTATTTACCAACTAGCATAAAGGAAATTAGCACATAATTAAAATGATAGTAAGGAACCAAATACAGATTCTGTGGGAAGAGAAACTTAAAGCACTGACAAAATTTATTTTTTGCCTTATTCCAAGACTGCTTGCATTGTTTTAGTATGTTCTGTCACGCTTAAGAAAACTGTCTTCACTAAATCCAGAAGTGACACTAAGCAGATTTTGAATGGGTAGTAGGCTAAGTAAAAATCTTTTCATTCTGCCTCATATTAAAATAGTGCTGATTCACAATTTTCAATGTGAAATACAATTGGATTTAGTCTCTTTATGAAGTAACTTACTTTATTTTTTCCTTCAAGATTAATATTGTGTTTCTTACACATAATAATGCCACAGAAGCAGTGAACAAAGTATAATAAAATTGATATACATGAGGTCTGTCCAGAAGAAGTCCAGCTATTGTTAATGTAACGAGAAGAGTTTGTACAACATCGGTGTAACCTGGAAAACACAAGAGTGGACTGGAATGCACTTGTGTGAACAATGATGACTTCATTCTACCAGTCAGTGGGGGTGGTAGACACCATTGAGTGAGCATGTGTATGGTGTAGCTATCACATTGAAAATGACTGAGTGAGTAGAGCAAGGAATCTGCGTCAAATTTTGTGTGAAGGTCAAACATTCCTCTGCAGAAACTTTTCAGATGATTCAGAAGGCTGTAGTGCAGCTATGGGCAATTGGTGATTGGCAGCTTCATCAGGACAATGTGCGTACTCATGCATCACGTCCAGTGCAGTGTTTTCTGGTGAAACATCAACTCACCCGGGTGACTCAGTCCCCCTACAGCCCAGATGGCACCCTGCAACTTCTGGCTTTTCCCAAAACTGAAGTCACCTTTGAAAGGGAAGATATTTCAGACTGTCGACATGATTCAGGACAATACAAGAGGACAACTGATGTGATTGGGACAACTGTGGAAGGTCCCATGGTGCCTACTTTGAAGGGGACTGAGGTGTCACTGTTCTATGTACAATGTTTCTTGTATCTTCTTCTAAAATGTATCTATTTTCATATTTACATGGCTGGATACTTTCTGAATAGACCTTGTGTGTGTGTGTGTGTGTGTTTGTATACACACACACACACACACACACACGTTTTCTCTCTTTAAAAGTATTTCGAGATGTTGGGAACTGCCCTGTCTGGTGTCAGAAGCTGTAACCCCCCTATGCTAAGGCTGAGTGAGAGACCTGGGGACTCTAAGCCACTGAGAAGATGAAGCTTATCTCCCTGGCAGGAGCACAGCCTAGCCCACCTTACTTCACCCTGCTTGGTTTCCAGTGCATGATCAGTTAGCCAATGAAGGGTAAGATTCCTCAAGGGAGGGGTGACATGAGATAAGCATAGTCAAGAAGGGGCCCTCAGAGAAGGATTGGGGGACTATAGAGAAAGGGGGTGATGTAGCCTTGACCCTAAGCTTTGACATAGCCTGAGTCCTCATTCTGTCTGCAAGAAGTCTCCTAATCTCTTGGCTGCCTTACTTCCCCTGCTGGACATAAGCCTGAAACAATCCAGAGGTGGGTGTGGCCCTGTGGTGGAAAGGGTGGGTTTCCAGGGGCAATCAGGCCTAAGACAGAATGCATAAAATCCTGTGAAACCTGCTTTGCTGATACCCTCAATTTAATGATAAGAGTCCAAGCAAGTAGCAAGCTATGTGGGATATATGGTGGTCCTAACTAAAAACAACGGGCGGATTCCCACTCGGAAAGGCCAGTGGAAAGCGAGGTCTGGTTCACAGGACCCACACCCATAGATAGGTTCTCCTGTGGGAAATTAGGCCTTCATTGTACCTAGGTAGCTTTGAGGCTTGCTTTTTGCTAAAACTCCCTCACCCTGAATTGAAGAAGCAAATGTTTACTGCATATCTTTAAAGTAACTTCCTAAAGTCTATGCTAAACCTTCCAAGGACAAGAGTAACCAGTTCAGCCACTTTTCCCTTTTCATTTGCAAATATCCTTTCTTTAAATGCAACTAGCAACATCCACTCCTCTGTTTCTGTAAAAGGTTGCCACCTAAAGCGAGCCTGTGCATAGTAGATGAGGACCATCCTCAATGTAATGTGCCCAGAAAAGCAGTAAGAGCCTGTCAAGGCAAATGTCAGGGAGCTCTTCTCTTGAGAGAGAGGCCAAGGTGCTCCGAGGTGCTGTCCCCTTGAGAGAGTGGCCGTGTTGTCCCTTTTTCTCTACAGGATTCAGTAGTCCATGTGATTTGTCTAGTCTCAGCCACAACGCCGCAGGCACCACGATCTGGGGTCCACTCATGTATATATATATATATTTTCTCTCTTTAAAAGTATTTCTTCTAGAAGGAAGCACTTTAAAAAGCGAAATCTCAGCATTTGTAAACTTGAAACGAATTTTAGAAGATACTCAGATTGCATCTTACATCTTTCATATAAGTGCCCTGAGGTCCAGAGAACTTAACTGATTTTCCTAGGATTTGCGTCAGTACAAGACGGATTTGGCAGTAGAATTCTTGGTATGAAAGGAATGCACCCCAAATAGCATGAGTGGAGGAAGTATACGTAAAATAGGCAAAAGAGAGAGGGAAGATAGCAAGGAACTTATCATTGAAAGATGCCTTTTTAGTACTGCCTCTTCGCCAGTTCTCATAGCAACTTGTGTAGTTTTGACATTGTTAAAGCACAACGTGTTACACTGATAAGGTAATGCAGCTGTCTGCCGGTGTAATGTAGGGAACATTTTAGAGTGACTGTTATTTGAGTAGAAAAGGTTTCTTTCAAGTAACGTTCAGTTTAGATCTTTTCCCACTAATGTCTTTTATCACAAAGAGAAAACATTCTAGCATCGTGGTTAAATAAGCATGTTACTATACTGGTATGTATTCAAGACAAGAAAGGATCTCACATTTTTAATGCACTAGTATGGGTCTGGCACACTGTTAAGAATCTTACAACATGTAATTTATTTCACAAGAACAACTCTATTCTCTATTCTTTGCTTCTCATCGCAAACATAGTATGTAGTCTTCAATTCTTCATGTCCAACTCACTCGTCAGTCAATTGTAATCTACCTTCCATTTACATGTTTTGCATTGATGTAGGCGTTGACTTCCAGCACTGCTCTTGTAAATGTGACTAATGGCATCTTTATCGTTCAATGTCCGTCCCCATGTTTAGGAGCTCCAGTGCGGCAGACACAAGTGGCTTCTTCCTTCAGTGGGAAACTGACCCTCTCCAGTCTTCCAAGATTTCATATATTCTTGATTTTTCTCTTCCAAACTCACTAGTCCATGTTATTCATATTCCAATCTTACATACTCCTTTGTATTTTTTTTCAGTTACAGGTGACATACAATGTTACATTACTTTCAGGTGTGCAACACAGCTATTAGACAGTCATATCCTTTCAACAGTGATCACCCCAATAAGTCTAGTACCCATCTGACATCCTACACAGTTATCACAAAATTATTGACTGTATTCCTTATGCTGTGCTTTACATCTCCTTGTCTATTTTTTTATAATATGTACTTTATCCTTTTCACTATTTTTACCCATTTTCTTAACCTCCTTCTCATCTGACAACTATCAGGTTGTACTGCGCATTTATGAATTTATTTATGTTTCATTTATTTATTTTCTTTTTTAGATCCTCCATATAAGTAAACTCATATTGTATTTGTCTTTGCATGATTTATTTCACTTAGCAGAATACCTTCCAGGTACATCCATGTTGTTGCAAATGCCAAGATTTTGTTATTTTTATGGCTGAGTAATATTTCTTTGTATATATGTACTACTTCCTCTTTATCCGTTTGTTTATGAATGGACACATAGGTTGCTTCCATATCTTGGCTATTGTAAATAATGTCACAATGAACATAGGTGTGCAAATATATTTTTGAATTAGTGTTTTGAATTTCTTCACATAAATGCCTGTGAGTGAAATTGCTGGCTCATATAGTAGTTGTCTTTTTAAGGAACTTACATACTGTTTTCCATAGTAGATGCACCAATTTACAATTCCACCAGTATTACATGTGAGTTCCCTTTTTTCCACATCCTCACTAACACTTGCTGTCTGTTGATTTATTGATTATATGCAGGTGTAAGGTAATATCTCATTGTAGTTTTAATATGCATTTGTCTGATGATTAATGATGTTAGGCATCTTTGCATATGTCTGTTAGCCATCTGCATGTCCTCATTGGAAGAATGTCTAGTCAGGCCCTCAGGTTTTAATACTCGCAATCTACTGAACATTTAATATTAGGATGCTAGCCCCACTTATCTACATAAAATTTTTCCAATGATTTCATTGTTTCACATATCTCTGGACCCTCTGCACGTCCTCCTTGGAGAAGTGTCTGTTCAGGTCCCTTGCCCATTTTTTAATTTGATTGTTTGTCTTCCTGGAGTGAAGTTGTGTGAGTTTTTTTATATATTTTGGAAATCAAATCCTTGCTGGCATTGTTATAGAACAAGGGCTGGGGCACCCAACGATATTCCAACCCCGAACCAGGTTTGTTATGCTCGCCGCCAATGGAAAGACGTCTCTCAATGCCAGAGATTCGTGAAAAGGAAAATAATTATTTATTTACAAGTTATACAGGCTTGGAGTAATGACTTAAGGTCTCCTTTAAAATACTAAAGTTCTCTAGAATACCCACAAACACACACACCTTCCTTCTCCCCTTTGCCCAGTCCAGGGTACCGTATTTCAGGAAAAGAAGTAGAAGTCCGTTATTCAAGCAGATCCTCAGTTCCGATACCATCCACTGTGTCCCCACCACGATCTCCAGTTAAACCAAAACCATGTGGCACCTTCTCATGGCCCACCAGCAAGAGTCCTTTCACCCCTTTTCTTTCAGGCAAAATCTCTCCTGCTTCCTAGGCCGCGTGGCTAAAGGAGCCACCCAAAGCCACATGGTCCTGCCTCTGTCTCTCAGGCTGAGTGGTCCCCACTCCTCCAAAGCCTCATGGTCCAGAGCAAGAGAGAGAGTGTTACAGCTGCTGTTCCTGGGTTTAAATCCCCGTGCCAATCTTCCTCTGCAGCCCCATTTCCGACTCCTCCTTCAATCAGCTACACCTACCAGCACTTCATATTCTTTCAGCTTTTCTGGGCTGCCATGGTAACTGTGGGTAGGTGTGGCCCCATGGCATGGATCCAAGCATCTCCAAGCTCTCACACAGGCTCAGTGTCCAGGGGGAGTTGCCTCCCAGTTACCTCCTGGGTGGCAGTCACCTCCTTCCCCCTGGCTCAAAGCATGGCCATAGCTGTTTAACATATCTATGAAACCAGTTAAAGGTTACAGATATGTTAAATGACCATGCCAGAGGTTAGCTGCAAAGCTGCTGCCATACCAAACAGCTCTGCATGGCCCTGCTCCAGGAGTCCCGTCAACCCCGGTTCAGACTTGTGGAGGTGAGGACACCCTATATATATATTTCTAATATTTCCTGGACACTCTGAGCTCTGGACCCCATTACGAATCCCTATTTTGGCCCATTTCTTGGCTGCACCCTGTAACAGCATTATACCCTAAGAATACTAAAACCCCAATTCAAAATAATCTATGCAACCCAATGTTCATAGCAGCACAATTTACAATAGCCAAGTGCTGGAAGCAATGTAAGTGCCCATGAGTAAATGAGTGGATCAAAAACTATGGTATTCCATTTACACAAAGGAATACTATACAGCAGAAAGAAAGAAGGAGCTCTTACTCTTCACGACAGCATGGATGGAACTAGAGAGCATTATCTAAGTGAAATAAACCAGGTGGTATAAGACAAATACCGTATGATCTCACTTATAAGTGAAACCTGCTCAACTGCAGAGGTCCAGCCTCTGCAACTCTTGCGGGGGTAGCTCCAAAGGTGAGTGACAGTAAGGCGGAATTAAGGAGTCTGACACTCTTTTTCTTTTGGTGCCTTAGGCCAGTTTATTGAACCTGAGAGACCAGCTTTCTTGCCAGTCTCTTGGCCTAAAACTGACTGACTCTCTAGACAAAGGAACTACCTCTATTTTAAAGACAAGGCGTTTTTTTACAACAGTAGTGATAAAAAGCAGACACACATCTCTCACAATTACTAAAGGACAGCTGCAAGTTACAAATCACCAAGAAATAACACGTGGGCAATAAAAAAGACTATAAATTCTACTCACGTTAAATGGGTATTCTGATAAGGAATCATCATCAAACAGCTAGAAATAATATCCGTACTAACTATTTTAAGCACTAATAATTGGCTAGACATATCTATATATATTTTCTTAGGTCCTAGATAACTCTAAATTAGTAATTAAAAATATATGTAGAGGTAAGCCTTTGTGCTTAGGAAATTTGAGAGAGAGATGTCATCTAATTCAAGGTACTTCTAACCCAATTAGCTGTTCTTTGAAGTATAAACATTTGCCAGTGTCCTTGGAATCCTAAGCAACAGATGGTCCTTATCCACAACTTTCTGAAGTATAAATCCTAACTAACATTATGGCTATTCACTAAATGTCCTAGCTATTAAAATCTTTTCCTATATCTCTGGTCTAAAGAAGAACGATAAATTGCTGAATTTCCGGGAGAATGGTTTAAAATATTTTTAGTAATGACTTCTCCCAGGCCTCTCTCATCAATTAACAGACTGCTTTGCTTTTAGCATTGAGACAGCTTGGCTTGCTAAATGGCTAATCTCTTCTTAACCCTTTCATGTATGGGGATGGCCAGGATGATCCAGCTTCCAACATTTTAGAATTGTTCTAACTCTTAGGAGTGCTAAAGCAAGCCGGCACAGAGTGAGACTTGTGGGTGGACTGCCCATGGTCACCTCCTGCTGTGCAGCCCTTTCATGCGTGGGGAATAGGCTAGCAGTTAGAAGCCTTTGTTCTCAGAGGTCAAATGAGCATTGCCACATCTACACCATGCAAGCCACAAGCCAGACTTATGAGAACTGCCCCTGGTTGCCTGCCGCTGCGCAGCGGCGTCCCTTCCATATCCGACTGTGCCGAGAAATGGGTATGGGCTAGTTCCCCGCAAATCAGCGTTTATGGATCTGGTGTAGCATGGCCTCCAACACTCAACAAAACAAACAAGCAAGCAACATATAACCAGAGGCATGGAAATAAAGAACAAACTGATGGTGACCAGAGGAGAGAGAGGGAGGGGGATAACAGAGGAAAAAAGAGGAGGAGTCGTCAGGGAAAGAATATAAAGAGCCAATGGACAAATCCAAAAGGGGGAAGTATTGAGGGTGGAAAGCGGGATCCGTGAGGAGGAGGAAAGTGGTGGCAGGAAAATGGAGACAACTATACTTGAACAACAATAAAAACAAAACAAAACAAATCATTTCAACTCCAGAAAAAAAAAGTTCACACAACTATATATTTGTCTTAGTCATGTAGAGCTGCCATAACAAAATGTCATAGACATTGACATTCAAACAGAGTAGTTTTTTGTTGTTTTTTTTTTCCACAGTCTGGGAGGCTAAGCAGGCCCAGAGACTCTGGCAGACTTTAGTTCACGGTCAGGGTTCTCTTCCTAGCTTATAGACAGTTGCCTTTTTTCTGTGTCCTCACATGGTGGGGTGGAGGAGAGAGAGAGAGAGAGAGAAATTTATCAATTCAAAGTCCTACTTGTTTAAGGCCTTACCCTCAAAACCCTGTCTTTGGATATTGTCACACTGAGGGTTAGGTCTTTAATGTATAAATTAGGGGGAGAAATTTGGGTCCAGAGCACATACATACAAATCATAAATCATGCACACACACAGCCCCTCTTAAGAGTAATTAATATTGAACTATTGTTTGTGTTTTGGGTCTTTTCATATTTAACTTTCATTCAATTACTAGCTTGGCAGTTCTTTTATGATAACTCTCCCAAACCATTAGACTTTGCTGGGAGTTTTTTTTCAAATCATCTCACTGTATTTCTTTATAAAATATCACAAAGGTTTTCATAAATATCTAAGGTATGTCCAAATTGCAATTGTTGTTTCTTCTTAGACAGGAGATAGAAATTGAGAAATGTTACAGGAAAATAACTCCAGCTTTTTAGTTGGAGCTATGACTAGTTAAGTTCAACAGGTAAACACCTTGGAAGTCGTCACTCCTGGTCTTACAAAAGAAAAGGGAAAAGAAACACCTTTTCTGGACCCATCAAGAAACTGAAGTTACAGGGCAAACGGTTACTCTAAACTCGGAAGAGACAGACACATGGAGAGATTCAGGAACTGAGATCTGGTTACTCAAAGCAGAAGTCACGGAGACAGGAACACAAAAATGGTAATTTTTGTGTAATAGTAAATGTAGAATAGTAAATAAAATAATAGAATAAAAATGTAAAGAAAAGTAAATAAAACTACCCCAAAAGAGCTACATCTCTTTCTACATCCCAAGTGGCGAACCCCCTGTGACGGGGACCAAAGTCACGTGTTGAAGTTGACATGAAAGAAATCCAGACCTCTGAATCATGCAGTTAAAGCCACTGGGGCAGTGACTGAAAACAAACGTTTACTATATAAAGTCACTGAAATTTGACAACTCACCTGATTGCGATACTGACTTTATTGGAGTGTCCTGAAAATGTCTGCATACATACGGTGGTTGGATGCCATAGGGAGACAAAAAGGTTTAAAAATTTACCAACTCGTGCACTTAAGACTGCTACTTTCATTATCGTTTAATGTATACCGATACAAAATCACACTGGTAAAAATGAAGGAAAATAACCATTCTGGTAGCCACCTACAAATCTCACCCCGCCCGCCAACCGCCAGCCCCCGCCCTCCCCCGCATCATATCATGAATGACCAATCAGGTTCGCCCTTGCTGGCTAGTTCTGGGTGGATTGTTGCAGTGTCATCGGGTTTGTTATGCCCTGAAGCTCCATGGTGACCGGGCAGTCCCTGTGCTGATGGGCAGTGGAAGGGCTGCAGGCCGCTGTGGAGCTGGCCTTTGGGTCAGTCCTTAGGAAGATGGGCAAGGACGTGGCAGAGATGCTGCCAGGTGGCTTGAGTATATGCCTCATTGTTTCCGTCTTCTGGTGGGAGACATTGGCATGCCCACCTGTCATTGGCTGCTTGATGGGTCTCATATTTGTACTGAGACTTGTTTGCTCTGTTCAGAGTCGACTTTATGGAAGACGAGAAGAACAGCTGGCAAAAGCACTGGCCGCTCAGATTGACCAGAAATGCCAACTCATTGATAAGCTGAGCGCTGCTAAAGAGGAGTGCGCAGGCATGGAGTCATCCTTAGACGATGCCAGGCGTGTGAAAGAGTCACTAAAGGCACTCTGCCTTAGTGACACCTGCACAAATGTGACCACAACCTACTGGGTGCTGAGGGAGGAAATTAAATCCCTGCTTCACCAACTGAAGGAAGAGAAATGCAGACGCTCCAGGCAAGAAGAGGAGATGGCAGAGATGTTAAAAACTATCGAGTCCCTGGAAGATGTTGTGAAAACCTCCACTTCACGAGGAGCTTATCCAAATCTGCCCGGATGCCAAGAGCCAAGCTCTGGTGGTCCGCTCGCCAGAAGTGGACCTGGATCTTAAAGCCGCGATGTTCCCTCCCCTGCACTGAGTCCTCCCCAGCTGTCAGCTGTGCCACAGACCTCCACCCCCACCTGAAAGTCCCTGAGGCCAGTGGATGCAGGCGAGCCCCATCTGTGAGGTGGAGTTCCTCCTCCTCCACACGCTACACACAGTGGTCAACGCCGCATGGACATCCCTCCAAGTGTAAAGAACATGGGACTTGCTGCAGCACACCAAGAAATGGGGGAGGGGCTTCGCTATAGTCACAGAATGTTTGGAATCTCTCTCAGCAGCAAAGAACGAAATGCTGTATTTGAATGCATCTTTGACTCAAACTGAATCTTTATCAAACTCCATTTCTCTCAATTGTGAGCATTAAATATATTCATTAATCTTCTAAGTGAACAATTATATTTTATTCTCTCCTTAAATATTCTATTTCAATTTGAAAATATGCAGCTTTGCAATAAAAACTTTTAATTGTCAGAAAGTCACTGTAATTTGGTGGTTTGTGCAGAATGCAATATTAATTAACCTATCACCTTTGTAAAATGGCATATATCATATATTTTTTCCAAACTTAAGTTATATAAGGAAATCTATTTTTAGGAAAAGACTACCTACTCTTAAAAGGAATGTTTGTTTTGATTAGAGTCTTTTTTTTGTAAACATTATGCAATTATCAAACAAATGCAGTAAACACTGTAGACAAAAAA
>PVJI01033894.1:0-10892 GCA_004026765.1 Micronycteris hirsuta | reverse complement strand
AGGCAGTGGCCCACTGACATGTGGGGCCCCTTGGCCCTTCCAGGAACAGGCCACCCCAATGAACGGCCGCAGCTACAGTCTCTGAGAAGCATTTCTGGGAATGAATGACCTCCAGGTACCAGGGTCCCCACGTGCCACCTGAGAAGAACTCTACTTCCCCCTCCTCCACACACACACATCAGGCAGATCCTGGCCCCTTCCTTGGCCTTTCCTCTTGCCCCTAGTTCACGGCAAGGACCCCCACTCAGCCCCTCACCCCTCCTGTCAGCCCCTCAGGACAGGCTGCTGAGGACCCCTGACCCCCAGCTCCTCCCTTCTCCTTTAAACTGTGTGTGGGCTGTTTATTTGGGGTTTTGTAATTTTTATTTTTTATCTCTATATTTTAAGAGTTCAAGATTAAGGAAGACGCCCAGGCATGGTTATAAAGTCCGAATTACTAGCTGGGAGGGTAGAAACAAAAGTCCACCTGTGACTTCCAAGAGCATGAGGAGAGCTTCAGGGCTGGACAATACAGCCTCCCCATGTAATTCCAGAAATGGTTGGGACATTTCCTGGCTGTGGACATGCCAGCGGAAGCATCCCCCAGGGCTGCTACCTTTCTCCGTGTTTCGCCGGCCCCTCCAACGGCTGGAGCCCACGCTTTCTGCCCCTCCTCCTCCTGCCTCCCGCCTCCCTCCACGTCACCCCCAAGGTGTAGCAAACCCGAGCCTTCTTTTACAGACGGGAGGCCAAGGGACAGCCACAGGCAGCACTGAAGAGAGTTTCTGAGAGAGCCCCACTGCAAAGCTCTTCTCCTCCTGGTGCTTGGAGGTTGGCAAAACCTTTTCCTGGAAATTAAGCAACCGTTCCCTTTTTTGGAAAGGAATCTCTGCAGTAAATGTTTCATACATTCAAGAGAGATTTTTTTTTTTTTTACTAAAAGTCTTTGCTCTCTAAAAATTATTTTTTATTAGGAGGATTATCCAACTTCATGAAATATATGGGATTTCTGTGGTTGTAAAAATAATACATACTTATTAGAATCCCAATTAAATTCCTTGAATAGACTAACGACTACCCCAAAGCAAACTTAAACAAAACAAAACGAAAAAGTCCAAAGTGGGTAAAAAGAGAGCTTTCTATTTGTATTGGCAGAGAGAGTGAGGTGGGCCTGGGCCAGGTGTCCTGGGTCCGATGGTCCCCACATCCCCTCCCCCCCACCCCCTTTCAATCTGTCCTGCTTTGGCTCCAGGCTGCCCGTGATGTTGCTGAATTTTACGCATTTCTCATCAACTCCCCCTAAACTGCAGGAAGACCCTGTCGGGGAGCGGTCATGGAGGGGCCCTGGTCCCTCCCTCACGAAGGCACTTGCTCTTGGCAAGTAGACAGGTCTATGCAGCTCACCTTCCATGGATTTCTTTACCTGGAATTAGAACTTCTTTTGTTAGTGTCTTTGATCTTCCAACTCAAGCACATTTTGTAGAATTCAGAGCAGAGGATGTATTACAGAGCAACGCGAAGGGCACTAAGTAACGGAGACCACGTTACCAGACAGGACTAGTGAACGCGATTCAGGCGCATGACCGAGACGGGGTTCGTCCTTGTGTGTTCTTCTCTCTCCCGTCCCGTTCCTCGTGTCTCCCGTCAGCTTGTTGGCTCGTCAGACCTTTTATTCTTTAAAAACAAAAGCTAGTTTACCTCAAAGAATCTTGTTTCCATTTGGAAACCAATGACTTTGTGTTTTAGAGTAGACGGCCCTGCCCTTCATCGCTCCCTGTCTGGGCCTGCGGGCCTTGAGACCCGAGGTCCTGGCTCAGTCATGTCCTGCCTGCCCTGACCAAGAACAAGAGCCCAGGCCCCAAGAGGGAGATTGACTGCAGCCGCCCTCCTCCCTACTTTAGCTCATAGGGACCAGCCTGTCTCTTCCAGCTGGGTCTTGCAGAGTAACCATAGTGACCAGCAGCTCCAGGGTACCACAGCCGACAACAGCTCAGTGAGCCAGGATGGGGGAGAGGACTCTGCCTGGTCAGATGACCCAGCGTTAAGTCTCCAATACTAGACGGAAAAGGAGGAAGAGGAAGGGATGAACGGGTGGTTTAAGGAATAGGCCTTTGAGTCTCAGAGAGGCCCCTGAAGGAGGCAGGGCAGGTCACTCCTGCTCCAGGCCCCCCCTTTCTGTTTCCATAAAGCTCCCACCTTGAACACTGACCATTAGAACAAAGCAAAGCGTCTCTTTAGAAAACAGTGTTACAACAAGCCTCAAAGATAGGTGGGTGAAATCTATTAGAGGATGAGGGTCTTCTGGTTTTGATTTTTAAAGAAGAATATCCTACTAAGATTTAAAAAAAAAGATTTTAAAAAAAGTTTTTAAAAAGGAAACCTATGCTATTTCAATTGGAGCCCAGTTGTAACTTGGTAAAGGCCAAGCTCCTGTACCTTTGTTATAATTAATTGTATACCTGTGTATGTAAATATAAGGCATTCCTATTTTGCAGTTCAGAACAAAAAAAAAACTTATTTGTAATATAGAATAAAGTTTATTAAAAAATAATAAAAATGCAGTTTGGAATTTGGGGTATTTCTTTTTGAGACTGGCGGGAAGGGGCTGGGGAGAAGGCTGTCCAGAAGCAGGCAGTGATGGCCACCATGTTGCAGAGACATGGCGCCTTCTGTCTTCAGCTACGTGATGTCTAAACTCAACCATCAGAGACGCATCCTTTGACCTAAGGCTCTGTCCTCGGTGACAGAGCAGATGTCTGCAGAAGCGCTGATGCTTCAGGATGGGAGAGACAACGTGGTACCAGCCAGGACTGTGGTCAGCAGACATCACTTCTGTCTGTAGCCCAGTCAGCCTCTGGACACACAGCTCTCGAGGTGCACAGTAACCTTCGAGTTGGCTCTGGGGAGACACAGGGTACCGCTCCCCCTCCTTTAAGGCTTCCTGGCAAGCGACACGATTTTATCAGTCCTTTCTTCCCCCATTTTGGTAGAGTGTGGAGATCTTGAACCCCATTATGTCTCCAGGGTAGAAATAGGAGAGGGAGGAAGAGAGGATGAAATGGGTGGTGTGGAGGGGAGGAAGCCGGGAGGAAGACACCTCTTCTGCCTGCTGCAGGCTTGTATCTACGGCCCTTGCTGGCCTCCGGGTCGGGGAGGAGAGCGGGAAGAGGGAGGCAGATGCAGGCCCAGGAAAGCTGTGCCCTCTGCTGTTCATTCAGCCCGCTGCTCTTGGGCAGATCCTTTCCTCTCTGAGCCCAGGTCAGTGGATGGAGGAGGCTGAGCTGGATGTCTCCATGAAATTCCCATGTTGTCTTATTCAAAGTAAAAACCAGGAGAGAAGAGGGTCAGGAGGGAAGCAGGTCAAGGAGGGAGAGATAGACACGTGGAAAAAGGAAGGGGAAGGAAGGTAGGAAAAAAGTGTGGAGAGGTGTGAGACAGACCCTGGAGGCACCAACGGTTGATAAAACGTCCAGCACCCCTCCTTTCCCTGTCTCTCTGCTGCCCCCCAAATACCTACCCTTAGGCTTCTCCAGCCTTCAAAGCAGAGCGTGACTGGAGAGTGTTCACTGGGATGGGACCTCTGGGGGCCACAGAGAGCAAGGTCAGGAGGTGACAGGGTGCGTGTCCACAGGGGCAGAACCCTAGCCTGGCCTGCAGCGCTCCCCTGTCTGCCAGGAGAGGCCCCTGCTGACAGATGAGGCAGCAACCCTGGAAGAAGCCACACTCAGCAATGAGACTGGAAGACGCCCCCATACAGCCAACAACGAGAGAGCACCTTCAACCTCAGGACCACGTGGGAACCGACAACACCTACGAGGGAAGGGCTGGAATTAGTGATCGAGACCTAGCACACACTGAATGAACTGAGATCCACAAAGTAGTTTTTGTCTGTTGGCTTGTTTGTCTGAGTAGTTCAGACTCACAGGGAAAGTGTGATTCATGAACTGGAAGGAGCGTCTCCGTCTCCCAAATAGTGAGTCAGGCTGCGTGTGACAGTGACCTCACTGTGAAAGTTCAGACGGGGACTCCACGCACGGTCAAGTTCCTGCTGTGTCTTCAGGCTCCTTTGCATCCCCGTCAGCCACCGTGACCCACAGCAGGCTACTTCTCTGTGACTGCGTCCTCATCCATAAACTGACGATAGCTCTAACTGCTCTACGAAACCCAGGGGATTATGGGGAGGGAAAATTAAGATAGCTAAACTGAGGGAAAAAATACAGTGCACGGTGAAGGGCCATACATGCATGGAGAATTGCTATTAGTCATAAAAGTGATACTGTACAAACAAAGCAGCGCATTGAGCCCGGGGCCTCAGTAACAAATTTGGAACGCGTGCTGTATTTAGTCAGCTTCGGCTGCCGCCGCAGAGTATCGGACTGGGTGACTTAAACAACAGACCTTTGTTATCCCGCAGTTCTGAAGGCTGGAAGTCCAAGGTCAAGATGCCCGGGTTGGTCTCTGCTGAACCCCCTGCCCCCGGCTTGCACCCAGCCGGCCTCTGTGCCCTCACGTGGTCTTTCCTCTGTGCACGTGTGGACAGAGATCTCAGCTGTCTCTCCTCACTAGGACACCAGTTCTATCAGCTCAGGACCCCCCTCTTACGACCTCATTTAACCTTAGTCACCTCCCTAAAGACTCTGTGTCCAAATTCAGTCACCTTGGGAGTTAGGGCTGAATATGGGAGGGACACAATTCGGTCTGGAACAGATGCCATGTTTATTCACAGCCAAAAAGTAAGCATCCAACACCTTGTGGAACATGTATTCATTACTGTTAGACTGTGGGATTGGTACAGGCAGAGACCACATCAGGTGCATTTACGTTCGCCAAGCTTCACAAGTGTCGATCGTGACTGGTGGAGCGAGGGCCAGAGGGAGCAGGACTGGGAGAGAGCAATCGGCTATAAAGTTGGTCACGGGGCTTTCTTCCCCACTATGACTAACATGCCCCCAACTATTTTCCATATTAGGCCACACCCCCTTCATGAATATTTTAACTTTAGCAAACAATTCTTTGAGAGGCAGCCAGTGGCTCTCTTTGGCAGGTGAAGAGAGCAGGCGTGGAGGCCCAGGCCTCTCCCTGGTTCGGTAGAGCTGCTCCTGGGCCAGCAGGGTAAGTGGACGCCGGGAGGTCACTTCTGCCCCAACCACCTTCTCTAAACCTGTCCTGCTTTTGTTTTAACAAAACTCCCTCCTCAAACAGTGACCTGAGCCTGTACCTATGGATGAAGCAGACTAAGATCATTTTCAAACATAACCCATAAGTTCCGTATGCTTAGAATTCAATCAATGATCGACTGCCAGCAAAGCAGAGAACTCGTCCTTCCTGGTGGCGCAGACCACGCTCTCAGCACAGGTCCTTGACCCGGGGGGGCAGCAGTCTTTGGGAAGCCACCACAGACGTCAGCTCCTCGGGATGCCTAGGAAGGCTCATCCACACACAGGTGCTGGCTTTTCTCTGCAGCACCTATGCTTCCCAATTCTAACAAAAGCCTAGTGGCCCCTCTAAATGACAGGCAGGGGAGGAACTCGCACACCCCCAACAGAAGGGGGTCCTTCTCCCCCTGTTCCACATTGGAGTAGAGACCCAGGCCATTCTCCCACTTTTCGGGTCCCCCACCACTCCCTGGTGATGCCCACCCAACTCTAGCAATGCAAGGGCAGGGCCTGGGGGGACAGAAAGCAGAGCGGTCAGGAAGGGACTCTGGCAGGTCACTAGGGATGTGCCCCATTCACCAGAGCCTATCCTCTGTCCCTAACTAAAAGGACCAGATCACGGTGTCTCCCTCAGTGTGCCCCCAACTCCACAGGGCTCTTCTCGTTCCTTTCCACATAGTGTGCCTTTGCTTTGTGAATGCCTGTATGTGACATAGGCTGGACACACTGTGTGCAAGCCCCTCACCTTCTGGACAGTGATGGCTTCAATCCCCCAAAACCAGTTTCCCGATCTACATTTTGTAGCCTGGACACGTTCTCTATGTGGAGTAATGGTGAGGACGCTGCCCATCACTGTCCCGCCCTGTTACCAGGGGCCTGTTCCTCACCATCTCCAAACCTGGTTTTCTCATCCGTGATAGTAAGAATAGTGATACCTTCCCTGCAGAGAGTTGTCGAAAGGATCAAGTGACGTAAGGATTACAAAGCACCCAGAGCAGGTCCTGACACCATGTCAGTTTATAACAGTAGCTCTTAGCCCCGAGTGACAGCGTCCTGAAGAAAAAAACCCCACATTATCTCTCTGCCCCTGGCCCAGAGGATGGCACCCAGCATAGAGCAGCGACTCTAAAAACCCACCTGTTAAATGAATGAAGTGGTCAGTGCAAAAATCTCTGAACAGTCCAACTCCTGAAATGCACGTATAGAATGTAGCTCCCCAATAAAATATAGAGATAGGGAACTAAACATAGGTGCCTGAGATGAGGGCTTGGGAGCAGGTGGTTTATTTTGGGGGGTGGTCCTAAGAAATAGGAGTAGGACAAGCCAAGTCCAGGGTGTATTTTCAAGCTGGTACCCACTGTGGGCAGGGAGACTCAAGCCCCTCGGGCCCCTAAGAACTGTAGGCACACCTCATCCCCTGGCTCCCATTGCTCAAAGGCTGCCCAGGGGCTGTTCGTTCGGCCAGATTCGGAGGTTTGCAAGTCTGTGGGAATAGCTAAGTGGTCTCCCACAGCGCCCCCTCTGGTAGAGGCAGGGGAGCCCTGGGGCAGAAGGCAAGGGGGTGCTGTGTCTGTCCCTACAGCAGATGCTGTCAGACTACTTGTGTGCCACCTGGTTGCTATGGCAATAGCTGGCAATGAAAGGCAGTTCAAGAGGGTCTGAGGTGGGACACAAGGGAAATCTACAACACAATATGGAAGCCTTTAAAACCTTCAGGAAATCCGAGATGGAAGCTACACTCACCTCCTCCCAGGACCAAACTGGAAATACAACTAAAATATAGAATAATTACACTGGATAACCAACTGAGACTCGTTGAAGAGAAGTCTTATAACCAAGGATTTACATACGAAGCCACACTGAGACTGGTTGGAAGGACGGAGGTGTAAAACGGGCTGACCCTGCTCCGCGGGCATTGGTTGAGGTTCTAGAGGCATATCTCAGGTGTGGGGACAGTTCCCTCTGAGAACTGTGGGGTCTCAATTCCAAGCCAAGCTCCCCAGCCCACCAGAGCCAGGAAGAGGCACCCATATAACATCTGGCTGTAAAAATTGTTGGAGATTCTGTCTGTCAGGGAGAGATGGGAGTCCGCTAGAGACACACGTGCCTTTTTAAAAGGCCAATGCACAGGGTTCTTTGTAAAAGGAAAAGTCATAGCATTATAGCCCTATCTCAGGAAATAACAAAAACCTCAAATAAACAGTCTAAGTTAATACATAAAAGAACAGGAAAATGAACAAACAAAGCCCAGAGTGAGTAAAAGAAAGAAAATAATAAAAATCAGAGTAGAAATAAGTGAAAGAGAGTCTAAATAAATAACACAAAGATCAATAATACCAAGAGCTTGTTCTTTGAAAAGATAAACAAGATTGACAAACTTTTAATCAGACTCATCAAGAAAAATAGAGAGAAGACCCAAATAAACAATATCTGAAATAAAAGAGAAGTAACAACTGACACCAAAGAAATACAAAGGGTTGTAAGAAAATATTATGAACAACTACATGCCAACAAACTGGACAAGCTGGATGAAATGAATAAATTCCTAGAGGCATACCATCTTCCAAACTGAATTAGGAAGAATTAGAAAATCTAAATAGATGACAACAACTGAAATTGAAGCAGTAATCAAAAACCTCCCAACAAACAAAAGTCCTGTACTGCATGACTTCACAGGTGAATTTTATCAAACATTAAAAAGAATTAACACCTATTTTCCTCAAGTTATTCCAAAAAATTCAAGAAGAAGAAAGACTTCCAAGCTCATTTTATGAAGCCAGCATTATTCTAATTCTAAGATCAGATAAAGTCACTACAAAGAAAGAAAATTATAGGCCAATATCCCTAATGAACTTACATCCTAAAATCCTCAACAAAATATGAGCCAACTGGATCCAGCAATGCATTAAAAGGATCCTACGCCACGATCAAGTGGGGTTCATTGTAGGGAAGCAGGGTTGGTACAGCACCTCCAAATCAATAAATGTGGTGCACTACGTAGACAAAATGAAGGCTAAAATCACATGATCGTATCACTAGATGATGAAAAATATTTTATAAAATCCATCACCCATTTATGATAAAAAACCCTTACCAAAGTGGGAATAGAGGAAGCATGCCTCAACTTAATAAAGGCCATGTATGACAAACCCACAGCCAACATCATACTCCATGGACAAGATCTAAAAGTGTTTCCCGTAAGATTGAGAAGAAGACAAGCATGTCTGCTCTTACCACTGTTATTCAGCATAGTACTAGAAGTCCTAGCCACAGCAATCAGACAAGAAGAAATAAAAGGCATCCAAATTCGAAAGGAAGAAGTAAAACTGTCATTACTTATAGATAACATTATATTCTATAGAGAACCCTAAATATTCCACCAAAAAAAAACCCCTGCTAAAACTGATCAATGAATTTGGTGAAGTAACAGGATACAAAGTAAATATCCAGAAATCAGTTGCATTTTTATACACCAATAATCAACTATCCAAAAGGGAAACTAAGAAAACAATCCCTTTTATAATTGCATCAAAAAATAAAATACCTAGGAAAAAATATAACCAAGGAGATAAAAGATCTGTACTTAGAAAATCGTAAGACAGCTGAAGAAAGAAACTGAAGAAGACACAAATAAGTGGGACATATACTATGTTCATGGATAGGAAGAATTAACGCCATTAAAATGTCCATACTACCCAAAGGAATCTACAGATGTAATGCAATTCCTATCATGATACCAATAGCACATTTCAGAGAACTAGAACAAATATTCCAAAAATTCATATGGAACCACAAAAGACCCTGAATAGCCACAGCATCTTGAGAAATAACAACAAAGTTGGAGGTATCACAATTTTTTATATCAAACTATAAGAGATACAGAGAACAGGCTAACAGCTGTCAGAGGGGAGGGAAGTTGGGGGGCTGCATAAAAAAGGTGAAGGGATTAAGCAAATAAATAAAACTCACAGACAGACAACAGTATGGTGATTACCAGAGGGGAAGGGGATGAGGGAGGTAGAAGAGGGTATAGGAGGGATAAAATGACTTGACTTAGGGTGGTGAACACACAATACAATATACAGATGATATACTATAAAGTTGTACACTTGAAATCTATATAGTTTTATTAACGAATGTCACCCTAATAAATTCAATAAATATTTTTTTAAAAACTCAGTCATTCTATGAGAGCAAGATTAAAGTCATTTCAAAAAGTATTTTCTTGGTAAGAGCCCTCAAATTCTTTCCACCTCTTCACTTTTCCATTACTTTCATCACCAGCCACAACGGTTGCCTTTTCTCCTCCTCCTTTGCATTATTCACAAAGAAAATGAAGTTTTTATTCCACCTTGAAAGTTGTGACATCCATGTGATAAGGAAAGAACATCAAAGCAACACCTAGACTAGAGAGGATGTTGATGAGATTGGATCCGCCCACGGGCTCTGTGACTCATCAGATTCCTGGATGACTTCTTAGAAGGACTTGTTGCTACTGAAGCTTCCTGGCACCCCCTGCCTCCCTCTCCTGCACAATTAGCACCTTCTCCTGGATGGCTGCAGTCTCTAATTGCCAGTAATGCACCACTCAGCACTTTATCTGAACAAAATCAATGCTGATGTGTACACAACAATTTTATTCCCTAATAATTTCAGCTTTTTGATGCCTTGTCTCCTCAACCTAGTAATAAACCAGGTCTTACATTACTTTTTTTTTCTGAACTCAATGCTGGATACATAGTAATTAGATAAATGCTCATTGTTTTCTCTAAAGCCTTAAACCACAAGCTCAGATACCCGAAGAAGATCATGTAATGAAACCAAACCATCTTGAAGACAAGGCTTTCTAAATAGCTTTTGTTTTCTGTATCCTATCAATTAAAAGCATTAGGCCCCTTCAGCCAATGTAGTGTTGATAAGACACTTGGAAGAGATAAAGAAGAGAATACAAATGCTGGGCAGGACTGTAACCCTGATTCAATGCCCTATGTCAGAGGGTCATCACCTCCCAGGCTACAAAGGACGTCCTGAGAGAGATCATTTCATAAAGTGAGTTGATATATTTACATCACATATGTTACCTCATTCAGTTCTCAAGATCCAGTAGGTGTCATTACTATACCCATTTTATGGATGAGGGCATTGAGGCTCAAAGCAATAATGACTCCATTCTCACAAAGGGTGAGGGATTGAGCTGTGAGCCTACATTTCTCTGATTCCAAAGCTTAGGTTCTTGCTTGTGCTATATTACAAGGAACACCAAGAAAATGTGTGCTCTTTTTCTCTCTTGCTCTCTCATTGATGGATTATCACAATAGCATTGAAAATACAAAGGACATTGCAGAGAAAAGGAGCAAAGATAGACATTGGGTTGTACTTGTAAACTCAAGCAAGGACAGAATGGAATTTGAATGGGAATTTAGCCAAAATATATAGTGACTGTCATTTACAGAAATGAGACACTGGCAGGCTTCCTGATGGGAGGCAAAGAGTTATATAGGCATCAGGTTCAAATCTCCAACATCATGCATAACTATAGGCGGCAACGTTAGGCCAGTGGATTTACATCTTTATTCCTCACTCCCCTCATCTGTGAAATGGAAATAATTTGTGAGAAAGTTGTCAGAATTAAGAGTAATTATGTACAGAAATTGAATGCGTAATAAGGATACCTCAAGAAAGGGAGCTATTTTATCAACGGGCCACTGACTTGCCATTGGAAACATGTTTCCTGGGGCATTTAATATTTATTTATTT
>PVJI01033893.1:0-10881 GCA_004026765.1 Micronycteris hirsuta | reverse complement strand
GGGGCGGGTACCAGCTGCATGCACGGGCTCCCCCTAGTGGGGTCAGACGGGTGTCTGGACGTCTAGCCACGGGCACTGAGGGGCAAAGGGGGGTGTAGGGGTTCTGCAAGAACAGTCTGTGGGGACGGAGGTGCCTGCTTCAGAGCTGCAGGGAGGCTCCCCCTTCCAGAGCAAGAACCCCCCACCGATCCACCTGCGTTCCTGGCGCCCTCCACCCAGCCAGGCACCGGCTGGGCCAGGCTCTGCAGATGGCAAGCAGGGCTCAGGACTGTATATTGGGGGGATGGGGGGGTGGTACAGGGTTCCTCCAGGGTCACCTCACACCGTGAGACGCACTGGAATGCTCCTTCTCAAGTCCCAGAGTGGCCGGGAAGCGGAGAGGGCTCGGAAGGCAGGCCAGGGCCTCAGAGCGCAGTCTGGGGGCCGCAGAGGGTGTGGGCGCAGAGTGCGCGTGTGAGCACGCGTGGCCGAGTGTGCAGACCGTGGGGGGCTGGTGGAGGGCCGCGTACCTGATGAGGGGTCTGAAGACGTTCCACAGGACTTTGATGAAGTTGGTGGGGTGCACAACGTAGAGAGCCTTCAAGTTCTTCTTGTACCTGAGGCGGAGGTGCCTGACCTCAGAGCACGGCCCCCGGGGACAGACCCGAGCTGAAGAACTGCCGGCTTCTTGCCAGGGCCAGTTCCAGGATGGCGGACGGACTTAGAAAGGATTCAAACTCGGGGAAACTGGGACCCCACCCACCACAGCCCCACTGATTGGGGCTCGCTCACTAGGGGCCGGGGCAGGGGGCGCACGCCGGAGCTCTCAGCTCTCAAAACTAAAACTGCACCCCGTTCTCTGCTGGGAATTGATTCTGGGGGAGCAGGGAGTTTCCTATGTGGGTCACACAGGCTGCGAGATGATGGGTCACAGAGTCCCACACAGCGAGGTGCCAGGCACCCCCACAGCGAGGCGCTAGGCACCCACTGATAAACAAGGTGATTCGCCCTGGCCGGTGTGGCTCAGTGGGCTGAGTCCCGGCCTGCAAATTGAAAGGTCACTGGTTCAGTTCCCCGTCAGGGCACAGGCCTGGGTTGCAGGGCCAGGTCCCCGGTTGGGGATGTGCAAGAGGCAACCACACACCGATGTTTCTCTTCCTCTTTTTCTCCCTCCCTTCCCCTCTCTCTAAAGTAAATTAACAAAATTTAAAAAACAAAACAGAACAAAACTGCTCTATGAGGAGTCCCAGTGGCAATCTCATGCAGCACCACTCAAAAAGAAAAACAAAAAATGAGGTGACGCTCAGCTTGCCTCCCTCCCTCCTTCCTGAATAATTCAGTCCAAAGGCTGAGCCAAGGCCACTGGCACGCGCCCCGGGTGGGGACGGAGGCAGCCGGGCCGCCGGGGCGAGGGCCCAGCACGGTGGCCGTGAGCCTGGCAGGGGGATGTCCCCCCGGCTGGGAAGTGCTTTAGGTTTGCATGTGGTTGGAAAAAACTAACAGGACAACCGTTCACGACGTGACGTGTGACAACAGAACAAGGGTCACATTTCAGCGTCTGAAAACACTTGTGTTGGAACAGAGTCCCCCCACTCCCCCCCGCTTGCTCGCGTGTTGTCTGTGGCGGCTTCGTGCCCTCAGTGGCATCGAGGGGCTGTGGCGAAGGCCCGCCAGCCCTGCAAGGACACGCGTGCCTCCCCACCATGCAGGCCAGGGCCCCAGGGCCCCAGGCTCGCCCGCCATGCAGCTGCGCCCTGAGCTGCCCGCCCCCCCCACCCCCCGGCCGGGGGGCTGGGCACGCACTTCCGGTCGAACTCCCGGTAGGCGCTCTGCAGCCAGTGCAGGGACGGCTTGTTCTGGCTGCTCAGCCCGCAGTGGAAGTAGACGAGGATGTAATCGCTCTCCACGTGCTGGTCCAGCGCGTACTTCAGATACCTGGGCACCAAGCACAGACGTGGTCGTGGCTATCACCCCCCGCCGCTCTCAAACCAGAGGCCTCCCCACCACGGAGGCTGGGGTGCCCCGGGGGGGCAGCGCCGGGCCTTCTAGGGCCATGGCCAGAATCCACTCACGGGGCGGGGCGGGGTCCTCATTGGTTAGATGACAACTGAGACTCAGAGATGTTCGGGGACTTACCTAAGGTCACACAGCTTGACAGCGGGTGTGGTGGGCCGGATCCCAGAACACACCCAGGTCAGATCCCAGAAGCTGTGAGTGTGGCCTTACTGGGAAAAGGGCCCTAAGAGGAAAACCTACTACCCCTGGACCGCCCAGGTGGGCCCTCGCTGCCACCACGTGTGTCCCGGTGGGGCAGTGGCAACGAGGACACGGCACAGAGGGGGACGGCCACGTGGAGACAGAGGCGAGCCGACAGATGGGCCCCGCCCAGGAGGGTGAGGGGCAACCGGCAGCCACGGGAAGCCGGAGGAGGCAGGATTCTCTCCTGGACTTCCGGCCTCCGGGATGTGAGAAGGAATTTCTGTCTTGCATGCCGCCTGGCTTGTCACAATGGCCACAGGAAACTCACCCGGGGGACGAACCGGGACGGGACCCCAGGACGGGCACACAGCCCTCCCTCAGACTCCCCACAGCTCTCTCCAGAAGCGAGCAGTTCCTTCTCTGTGTTAGCTCCCGACTCCTCCCGATTTCCTGTAAGCGGCATCCTGACTGTGCTCTCTGTCACTGGACCACACCCGCAGGGCAAGCTCTGCAGTCTCCGCGGTCACTTCTCGGGAGCGACCCCCGTCACCCCGGCACGCCCGTGGACGCCGGGGACGAGGCCTCATGCAGCCGCCTGCCCGAGACCACGGGGACCTCCACCTTGTGCTGGCAGGGGCTCCTGACATCCTGCCGGTCAGGTCACGTGCCCAGGTGGCTATGGTTCATCGGGCCTGGCCTGCTCCCCGGCACGCCCACGGCACGGACAGGTGTCCCCAGAACCGTTCCAGGAATACACCCCACCATCCTCTGCCCGCCTCTCAACCAGCCCTTCCCTGCCAGACACCACGGTGGGGACCTTCTCCTTGCCCAGAAGGAAATCAGCTTCTTTGCTGGTTCTAAACAGCACCAAGTATCTGCTGTCCCAAGTGCTGACTGTGAGGACGGCTGCCTTCCTCATACGCACTCACGACAACCCTCTCAGGCAGGCACCGCTGTGCCCACTTTACAGATAAGGCCACGGAGGCCAATGCAGAGGGCCTGGGAGCTCGGGGTGGGGGGAGAGGCTTCCAGAGAGAGGGAGACCCAAAAGGGCTCCAAGGCCTAGGGCCAAAGCCGCCCTGGGCCAATGGGGCATCTGTCCTACAGGCGGGTTTGGTGACTGGCAGCTGATGTGACATCTGCCTCGGGATCCGTGACTCAAGCTAGGTATGTTAGCCTTTGACCCTGAATGATGAGTGAGGGAGGGGCGTGTGCCCGGGGTGGGGGGTGACGGGCGTGGAGGGGTGCAGTCGCAGGGCGTGACTTACTCCAGCAGGCGCCTGTGGTTGAGCTCGTGTGAGGGCGGCAATCGGCAGCAGCTGAACGAGACGATGCGTCTCCCGAAGCGGTCCTCCCCTGCAGGGAGACACGGCACGGGCCTCACCAGGACACCAACGCCCCGGCGGCCGCTCCTGGGACGCCCGTGGGCGTTAGCGAACGGAGGAGCCTCCCGCCCCGCCCGCCTGTGCTAAGAGGTGCGGGCAGCCGGCCCACAGCGAAGGCAGCACCTGCCACGTGACGGTTGGGGCACATTAGCCAAGGTCACCTGCACCACCAGCCCCACTTCACAAACGGAAAGCCGGGTGCGGGGGGCCGTCACTGGTGCAAGCCACACAGAGGCTGAAACCCGTACCACGGGCTTCCAAACCAGTGTTTAGCCCGCTGCCTCCGCCCACAAAACTAAAGTACCCTCCCCCACAGGGCCCCAGGACTCGGGGCCCAGGAGAAAGCGGGGCTGGTCTGGGGGACAGTTTTCCAGATGTGACCTCCCATGGTACGGGAGCCCCCTCAGAAGTGTGGCGGCTCGGTCCCGGCCCCCATAATGGCCCAGGCCACCCTGTGGTTGTCTGGACACATCCGTGCTCACCCCACGGGGGACAGCTGGGGGGAAGTCCTGGAGGCCCGCCCCCCGGTCTAGTGACCCGGGACCCCGAATCCAGGCTGCTGCGCCTGCCTGTGGCTCCAATCATGTCCAGTGGTCACCTGATTGACGGAAGAGCTGATTATAGAAAGATTACCAGGAACCTGAAGAAAACAGGGGCGCCCTCCTAGAACTGCGCACAACTTTGAACTCATGTTCCTTATGAAGAATTTGTTTATTTAACTTTTAGAGATAGGGGAAGGGAGGGAGAAATAGAGAGAAACATCGATGTGAGAGCGAAACATCGATCACTAGCCTCTCATACACGCCCCGACCGGGGATGGAACCCGCAGCCCAGGCTTGTGTCCTGGTCAGGGCCGCTGTAAAGAAGTATCACGTCCGCTTTCAGATGCCCACCGGAAGTGAGACAGGGTGACGACAAAGCATTCTCGTCCCCCGGCCCCCTCACCCCGGCCCTGAAAGGGAACGAACCGAGACCCCCGTGCGTGCGCACACCCACGCACACGTGTGCTCTGACAGCCCCAACCCCGCTGCCCGTCATTCGAGACACGTGCCCATCTTCCCGGGAGCCTGGCCGCCACCCTGACCGCGGAATTCCAGAGCTGTTTCAGCTCCCAGCGCGGCCGCCTCTCCGTGTCACGGGCTCCTCAAAGGTCCTGGCCCTGCAAAGCGCCCGCCAGGAAGGCCGCCCTGGAAGTCATGCGTTCATTCGCTTCCCTGGCCACATGGGGTTTTCGACGCAGACCCCTCGGGGGCCGTGCCTGGGCGCACAGACTGGTTTCCCAGCCGCAGCCTGCCCCATCTCTGCTGCCGGCGGGACGGACGGGAAAAGACAGCTTTGCTTCCAAAGTTGTGAACAGTCAGAGCACCGAGCAGCCGTTATCATTCCTGAAATCAGACCGCGTGGGAGGTCTGGGGGGCGGGCGGAGCGATTCGGCCAACACAGGGTCAGGTCAACCAGCGTCGGCCGCAGCCCCTGTGCACGCAGCTCCGGGGAGAACGATGCAACATGGCCCGGGGACAGGACAGTGACATGGAGGCAGGTCTCTGCCCACCACACAAGCCCCTCTGAGAACCGCCGGCGGACCCTCTGACAGCCGCACCTACATCTGCAGCGATTCCACCCGGGGTTGGGCCGCACTTCGCAGGGGAAGGTCACCCTCCCCCACGGGTCTCCAGGGCAAGAAGGGCCCACTTCAGACCCCAGCTGCAAGACTGGGGTCCCCAGGCCACCCCACTGCTGACCAGCTGGCTACAAACGGGAGGTTCCCACTATCCCCTCCCTTCAGGGTCAATGACTCACTAGAAGAACCCACAGAACTTGACAAAGGGCCATACTTACACTAACAGTTTATTCTAAAGGACACCACGCAGGACCAGCCCGAGGGCACAGGTGGAGGGGGGCCTGGGGGACGTCTCCCCCGGAGATAGGGACACGCACATGCCGCCACCACCGGGGCAGCCCCTCTGCACCCCAGTGTCCAGGCCCGCCCAGTCCCCGCTCCTTGGAGACCAGAGCGAACCAGCAGCAGGCGGCAGGGGACGGGAAGTGAGCGTGTCAAGGTCACTGCCTGTGACGTCACCTCGACAGGGTTCAGTGATGCCCGGGGGGCTGGTGAAGCACTACGTCTGCGTGTCTGTGGGGAGTGGCCAGAGGAGACCAGCGTTTGGGAGGGGCGGCCCGAAAGGGTCAAGGAGGACAGGCGAGCGTGCTCCCCGCTGGAGCCGGGACGGCCATCTCCTCCTGCCCTGGGACACTGGTGGGCGTCAGTGCTCCTGGTCTCAGGCCCTGGACTCCGACCGGGACCATCGGCTTCCCTGGGGCTCCAGCTCGCAGACCACAGGTCACAGGGCTTCCCAGCCTCCGTCACCGTGAGAGCCGGGGCCCCTGGGACCCTCCTCTCGCCTGTGGCTCGGCACCTGCTCCCGGGCCTGCTTCTCGGGAGAGCCCGACTCGCACCCCTCGGGCCTCATGAAACCGACGCACTCCCTCCCCCGCCGCCTGCTCAGTGTGGGCGGCTCGTCCTCTACGTGTGGCAGGGCTTGTTGCTTCTGCCGACTTGTGGCGTGACAGTGCCTTTGGTGAACAAAGCATCCGTTTCATTCCGACCTCTGCTCTTTAAACAGTGGCAAGACCCTGCCCGGTGGCTTCCCAGAGCCCCTGGGCAGTGCTCAGACAGGCAGGTCAGGTCATTTCTCTCTGGCAGGCACGTTAGTTCCTGTCCCAGTGTTTGCTCCAGGGGCACAGCCACGCTGCGGAAGTGGCCCCGAGGGGCCCGCCCCGTGCCACGGGGCCCACAGCAAGGCCGGGACTGTCGGGGCCCCTGGGGGCCACCCAGCTGGGACTCACCTGCCACCTGCAGAATGCCGTGTCTGGCCACATCATAGAAGGGGTGGCTAGTGCTCAGCGCAGGGTCCTGGCCGGTCGTGGGAGACGCCGAGGGCCTTCGCACCGCGCCCAGCGTGGCCGCCTCTTCCTCATCTCTCCGCAGTTCTGTGGCAGACGACGAGGATGAGAGGAAGTAGGCTGGATTCTCCAGGAAGGAGAACGAGGGAGGCTCTTCTTATAGGACAGTCACCATGCCTCAGCAGCTCACCCACTGTGCGCCCACCTCTGCTGTGTACCCACTATGCACCCACCTCTGCTGTGCACCTACTATGTGCAGCGCTGTGGAAGAACCATGAGACCCGAGGGCTGAATAGGGGCCCCCAGACTGACAGGAGTGGAAACGGAGGCTCAGCGAAGGGGATTGGCTTCCCCAAGGTCCCCCGGCTATGGGGCAGCAGGGTGTGCACTTGAACTCGATTTCCCAGCACCAAATTCTGCCCCGGGCCCTTCCCAAAAGACGTGGGGCTGGGGGGGCGCGGGGGGTGGGAAGACCCTGGGTCCCTGAGCCAGCAGGTAGGAAGAAGGTGCTGCCTTCCGAAGCTGAATTTTAGAAGGGGGGGTTGGGGGTGTCCCTCCTACAAAATAGGTCGAGGGTCTTGCGGGAACGGTTTCAGCTGGAGAAAGAATGGGAACTCCAGAGTCCAGGGAGGGGCGGGCTCCGCCCCCCGGTGCCCTGGGTCGACCAGCACCCCTCCACCACTCGTCCGCCCGGAACCCCACAATGTGACCTTCATCGCGACCGTGTCTTTGGAGACGAAATGAGTCGAGGAGAGCAGGCCCTGTGAGAAGGGGACAGAGGGACACCAGGGAGGGAGGACACACTTGTACCTATTTCGGCCAGCTCCTCCGGGTCCAGCCGGGACATGCTCCGCTGGGGGACAGGGGGGCCGGGGCACACCGTCGCGAGGCCCCCTCTTAGGGATCCGGGCATGGGGTCCTTCCGAGGCCCTGAGGGAGGAGCACAGGAATCCCAGGGGCAACGTCACACAGGCCCCCTGGGCGGGGCTCCCTCTCCCCAGGCAGCCCTGCATCTCCGGAGAGCCCGGCGGAGGGCAGTGGGGCGGGAGCAGCACTGGCAGGGCCCCCAGACTTCCGGGACACTGGCATGCCTGCCTCACCGCCTCCCTCAGAGCCACGCACACTCACTCCTGTACCATTTTACGGAGCGGGCGACTGAGGCCGGCAGAGATCACGCAGAACTGCTCGTGGCTGCACAGCAGGCGTCATAATTGAAGCCAGGCGTTACCCTGCGTCTGGGACGCTGCTCCCCTACCTGTGCACATTTTTTTTTTTAAAGATTTTATTTATTTATTTTTAGAGAGAGGGGAAAGGAGGGAGACAGAGAGCGAGAGAAACAGCAATGTATGGTTGCCTCTCACATGGCCCTCACTGGGGACCTGGCCCACAACCCAGGCATGTGCCCTGACTGGGAATCGAACCAGGACCCTTTGGTTCCCAGCCCACGCTCAATCCACTGAGCTACACCAGCCAGGGCTCTGTGCACATTTTTTAAATACCTGTTTCTGCCCTGGCTGGTGTGGTTCAGTGGCTTGCGCACCAGCCTGCGAACCAAAGGGTCACCGGTTCAATTCCCAGTCAGGACACACATGCCTCGGTGGCAGGCCAGGTCCCCAGTAGGGGACAAGTGAGAGGCAACCACACATTGATGTTGCTCTCCCTCTCTTTCCCTTTTCCTCTTTCTATAAATAAATAAATAAAATCTTTACAAAAAAATAATAAAATAAAAATGAAAAAAAAAATCTCCACAACTGTACTCCTGGACAGACACCTGGCAGACTGCCCCAAAAGCCCTGGGCTAGAATGTTCTGAGCAGCGCTACAGAAACAGCCCCAAACAGTGGCCGGGGAGGTGGGGGCCGAGAGCCGCACACGGCCCGCCTCCCGTTTCTCCCATCTCCTTCCAGTTTCCTACCCCCGCACAAGCAGACCCTGGTTCCGACAGCGCCCCCCTCCCACCTCCATCTCGGAGCCACAGCCACAGTGACACCTGCCGCTTTCAACCAGCCTCCCCCGCCTCTCCTGCAGCCCCCAGCCCTCACGGCCCAGTCCTCAGCTGGACTCACACACGGCTGTGTGGTCTTGCCTGGAGTCGTGCCCTCTCTGGGCCAAGCCGGAGCAGAGCCCGGCCCTTCCCTCTCACTGACTTGCCGCCAAGTCCTGGAAGGCTGCCAGGGCCGTGCTGTGAAGGACCTGGGCAGGGCAGGAGGGGGGAACCCAGGACAGGGAGGGGGCGGGGGGAGGGGTGCCAACCCCCAGAGGGAAAGGCCATAGGGCAACGGGCAGGCAAGGTCTCAGGAGTCAGGTGCACACCCCTCTACACACCACACACCACTCACCCTCTACACACCACTCACACACACACACACACACGTTCACACCCTGACGCGCACGTGCACACACGTGCCCTGGCTCCCCTCTGCCTGCAGCTCTGGGTGGGCACCCCCAGCATGCCCCCTCACCATGAGACTCCTCCACACTGCTCTGCATACGACAATTCCACAGCAGCCCCCCACGACCCACATTTCCCGCCACAGCACCCCCCGGGCCTGCACCCGTGTTCTTCCGAGGTCACCTGACCCTGGAGGACAGGGAGGCAGACGGGAGCAGCCAGCCAACTGGCCAGGGCCTGGTGCCCACACAGGATCGGGTTCGCTCCCTGGCAGGGTGTGGGCACCGAGCACCAGGCAGGGGAGCCCAGCACTGCCCCCTGGGCTCCACGCCAAGACCCCACCACTGCCTCCCATGTCCAGCTTCCCCAAGTTGGGGGGCAGCTCGCTGGGGAGCTGGGAGGGCACTGGGGGCGACCCCCAAGCCCGGGACCTGCACTTGCACCTGGCCAGGAGCCAGTCCCGACCTGCAGGGAAAGTGAGAAAAGAAACTCAATCACCTGCACCCACCGCTCTGGACGCGGCCGAGGCAGCTGGTCGAGTGCTGAGCGCTGGCCAGGAGGCCTGGGGACCTGAGAACTCTCGCTTGTCGGTGGGCCACCCAACCAGCCAGGCTGCCCACTGCGGGGTGGCCAGGGCTGGGCTGCCCTGGTGGGCGGGGCAGTCCTGGCGGCCCCGGGGGCCCTGCTGTGGGCCAGCCCGGAAGGCCAACCCTGTCCCGAGCCAGGCAAATGGCTGGGACACAACCCTCTGGGGGCGCCAGGCGGCCCTGCCTGAAAGCAGAGGGGCACCTCCTGGGGGACCACACCCCAACCGCAGGGGATGGGGCCACAGGGGACACGTCTAGAACATTTTTGCTTGAGAGCCTTGCAGGAGGCCCTGACCGCCATGGTGAACAAGTGAAACAGGCCTCACCCCCTGCCCCCAGGGGCACCCCCGAGGTCCCTGAGGTCCCCGAGGGAACCGCTCAGAGCTCCAGCCTCTGAAACCAGGGAGCCTTGCTTCTCCTCCAGGACTCCGCTTTAACCGAACTCAGGGGTATTTGCTCCTTTTCGCTTTACAGGTGCAAAGCACGCACCTGTCTGCAGAGGCACAGACTCCATTGTTTGTTTTGAAGTTTGCACCCTTGGGCCTGCGTCACCCACAGTCTGTGCTTTGGTTCGGCAAGAGCAGCTCGTTGGGGGAGGGAATCTGTGGGGTGGGGGAGCCCTGTGAGCCTCCATCCCCCCACGGCCCGCCCCCTGGCTCGGGTGCCCCTCGGACCAGAGTCCTGCGGCCTCTTCCCACCCCCGTGCTGCACGAGGCCCGTGGGAGGGGCTGGCACTGCTGCTGAGGCGCCTGGGGGCTCCCGGGGAGGCCAGCGTCCTGTTCCCACGGGGCCCCGCACCTTGATCTGCCTCCTCCAGCCCAGGAGCCCCAAGCGGTGCTGGGGGGCTGGAAGGCGCCCACGGGAGCAGCGCGTTTCCCCACCTGGGTGTGGCTGGGCCTGCCCGCCTTGTGTCTGCGTGGCTGGTGGTCAAACACAGTCCAGGTGTTGTGTGAAGGTGGGTACGGATGTGATGAACACCTACGGCCAGCGGACTTTCAGTAAAGCAGACACCCCCCAGAACGTGGGCGGGCCTCCTCTCACCGGGCAAAGGCCCGAAGAGCAAAAGCTTTTCAGGGAAGGAATCTGAGGTTTTTCAGGGAAGGGATCCGAGGTTTTCGGGGAAGGAACCCGCCTCCAGGCTCCAGCCGGCCGCCTGCCCTGCAGACCTCAGACGTGCCACCCCGCCGCGGCGTGAACTAACCCTACACCCATTTGCACGGTTGGCCTTCTGTCCCTGCACGTTCCGCACCTGCTCCACCCACCCCAGACCCACAGCATTTCCTTAATGTTACGTTGTTGCCGACACTTATGGGTGCTAGGCTTGGGCTGCACCTGTGCTGAACACATGGAGCCTTGTTTTCTCATCACTATTCCCTGAACGACACAGGGTGACAACTACTCACATAGCATTTACGTTGTATCAGGTATTGCAAGTG
>PVJI01033892.1:0-10885 GCA_004026765.1 Micronycteris hirsuta | reverse complement strand
GGGGTGTGACCCAGTTATCTCTCTGCCTTCTGGGTCCCTTGGTCTAACTGGTGACACTGCCTCTCCCATTTGTGATGTAGACACCTGTGGGGGTCTATAAAGGGAAAGAAGCTGAGCACAGCCAGAGGCCAAAAGGGGCATCTCAAAGTGGGAAACTAGGGCATCGTCTCAAGTTCATTACGTCATTGATGCTATTAAAGAACAACCGATGCTTGTCCAAGAGTCACAGGCAGGAACTTGAGGGCAGTTTCTAGAGCAAGACATAGGAAACCTCATTTAATTCAGAAAGCAGGGACACATGTTTGGCTAAATTAGAGAATGTTTAAAGAAATATGTGTCTAACAGGCAACCTCAACTTGTGTGTTGTGTGTTGTTGAGTCGGCTCCCACTCCCGGCGCCCCTATCAGTGAGTGATGTGTGGTGTCATTCCCCCCTAAAACAGCCGTTTGTCCCCCTCTTTGCAGCTGCTGGGTCCTTGATTTCTCCCTTTCCTTCACATCCTTGCAGCAGTTCCTATGGATGCCCCTGCTAAAATATACCTTCAACCCTCTCATTTCTCCCATTGCCATTTCTGCCTCCCTCGGCCACGCTGCCAGCATCTTCACCTGCACTCTCCCACCAGCCTCCTTGGGGTCTCCTTATCCCACCTTGCCCCTCCGTGTCCATTGTCCATGCGACAGCCAGAGTGATCTTTTTAAAGCCTATATAGTCTCTAGTGACTACCCTGTTCAGTGCCCTCCAAAATCTCCCTACTGCACACGAAATAAAACCCAAACTCCTCACCATAGCTTGTAGGCTCTGCAGTTCTGGACCCAGTCAGCCTTTCTCACCTCGTCACATGCCACGCTCTCTCCCGGGCCCCAAAGTGCAGCCGCACCAGCCTTTGTCTCTTCACTGTTCTCACCTCTGGGTCCCTGCATGTCCCCTGCTGTCCCCTGTGCCTGGAAGGCTCTTTCCCAGGCATCCACGTGGTTGGCTCCTCTCACCCTTCAGGCCTTAAGTCAGATGGTATCGAGAAAGTCACAACACTCTATAGATTGAACAATGCAGTCCCTCCCAGTGTTGGATGGTGGGATGTTTCCTGAGTGACTTCTGAGTCAGTCTATGACTCTGCCCATGAGCATAGCTATAGACCATCCAGAGAGAACTTCTCTGACCTCGTGTCTGAATACCTACTTCTGCTCAATCCTTTGTTTCATGGCATTCTCGTAACTGGCTTTCTTCATAGCACCGTGGCCACCTGGAATGATAGGATTCTTTTGTTTTCTACCTTTCTCAAAGGCAGGAGCGCCTGGAGTACAGGACACTGGCCGCTTGCGGCCAGAACAATGCCAGGCTGTGACAAAGCATAAAATGTTTGTTGTGAGAAGGTTGTAAATGGCAGCAGAGTACAGAAAGGGCCCAGGAATGCGGAGTGTAGGGTTTCTCTCCTGGCTCCCTGTTCACTAGTGGTGTCAACTTTGAAATGCTACCTTAGCCTTTGCTTTACCTGGGCTGGGATAGTAATAACCATTTGGCGTTTTATAAAGTTCTCAAAGTGGAGAACTGGCCAAGAGTCTTCCAGCTCATTGCTTCTTCCTTCTCTTGTTTCAGGATTAAACTATATTTGATTTGATTACATAAGAAAAAGAGAAGAGACTTTGGTCTGAATAAAAAAGCACAGGGCCCTGCGAATCCAAAGGTCTTTCAAGGTCTAAGTTCTATAACTAGTGGGGAGGGGAAAAAAGACTTCACTAAGTAGAATAACTCATTGCTGGGCCTCTCATAAGTAGATTAGAGCAGCTATTAGGCCCTGAAATACCTCACAAATCAGGAGAAAATTAGCTTCTATTCTTACAGTTTAAAAAGTCACATGAGTTGTATTCTAATTCTTTGTGAGTTATTCTCTGTTTAAGGCATTTATAGTGCCAGCCAACCAATAACGGTGCCTTCTAGATTACAACAACTGACTTCCCCATGAGACTGGATGTGAGCTCTCAGTTAGTCTGTGACTTCAGCAGTGAGCATGGCTGAAGAGCGCAGTGAGCAAGAGAGGCTTGGAAAGCTGAGGTCTGTAGGATGTCAGGAGATGCAGAGGCAGGTCCAGACTCCAGGTCTCCACTTCCCAGCAGCTGTTCTCTTCTCTTTGCCACGCTCCTTCTAACCCCACCACTGCGAGAATTACCTGGGCTTGTGTCTTCTTCATGGGCTCTTCCGGGGCCCCAGCCATGCTCTTATTCTTGTAGCAGGTAAGGGTTTGAGTGTCTATTATCCCAGATACTGTTCTCTTACACAGGTTTTTCCTTGAAGCAAAAACATCAAGGGATCCCAACCTCAATAGCCCATCGTTCTATAACTCAAAGTGGCTTTGGTTTCCTTTTCTAAATCATAAATCTAATAAGACCAGGAACTGTGTTCTATAACCTCAAGACATTATAAACATATAAGAGTCAGCCAATAGATGTTTTAAAATCTATGAATGAATATATTGAGGGTAAGAGACAAGAAAGTCGATCTGCTCAAAGTATTGATACACTATAATCTTGAAAGAGCTGCAATTCAGATAGGAAACTTGAAATTTCTATATGAAAGGAAAAACTTGGAATGTGGGGTTTGTTTTTTTTTTAAGTTTGTCTCAAAGTTGAGAGCTGGTCAAAGACTTTTCCAGCTTATTGCCTCTTCCCTGGTTTTAGGATGAAACTATATTTGATTTGATTATATAAGAGAAAGGGGGGAAAGACTTTGGCCTGAATAACAAACCACAGGGCCATGCTTACTAAAAGTGTACACAGTAATTTTTTTCATACTTAAAATAACATCCATTTGCATCACACGCATAAAACATGTCAGTATGGCCTGTGCCTCCTTCCCCCAGGTCCTTTGCCTGAGGATGCAAAGCAGATGGGCTGGCCTACATTGGCCCTAGACATAGAGAAAACTCAGGTTTCCCAGGAACTGAGAACTACTCTGTCTCTCCTCTCTGTCCCCAGCAGTCCAGCTGCTGCACACAGTTCCCTGGTTGCAATTCAGTCACAATTCTGGCTTTGCTTTGGCTTTACAAAGCAGTGACCTCTTCAGGGATCCAAGGATCAAAGGGATCAGACACATAAATTTGACTGCTGGTGCCTTGTGTAAAACTATGCAAAGAGCCCTTCCAGCCACCCCGGAAACACCTTCGCTCTGCCTGGTTCTATGTCCTGAGTTCGATGTCATGTGCCTCCCAGAGGACTTGAGGGTCTGCTGAGATGGCAGGTCACACCTGGGCCATTTGATCAGCCAGATAGGGAAATGAGACTTGGGTCCAGAAACAAAGGGTTTCAATCTCAGATCAGGACCTATGGTCCGTAACATGAGCTAGTAATGGGTCAGTCCTGAAGTATTAATCACTGCATTGATCGCTATGGGAAACTTTAGCATGCTTGTTTAAGGACTGGCTGAGCATGACAAGACACGTATGTGAATCCTGGCTCGATCCTTGATAACCAAGCTCCCTTGGATGGGTAACAGCTGCGGTAGACAGAGTAAATGCCTCCAGCACCACCACCGAAAGTATGCACAACTCAATGAACCCTGTGACTGCGGCTCCTGGAACTTGTAACTGTGCTCACATGCAAAAACGGCAACAAACTGCATGAAGAGTCTTTAGACGAGATGATGGTTCTAGATTAGAAGGGTTTCTGTAAGAGGGAGGAAAAGGCAGCTTAGGATCAGAGGAGACAGGACCATGAAGCAGGGCCAATGAGTCCAAATAAACAAACAAAACAAAAATGAAAATAAAAAGTCAGGCAGCCTCCAGAAGCTGGAAAAGGAAAGGGAACGAAGTGTCCCTGAGAGCCTCTATAGGGACACAGCCCTGCTGGTACCTTGATTTTCGCCACCTAAGACCCAGGTCATACTTCTGACCTCCAGAACTGTAAGAGGCTAAATTCTTACTGTGTTAAGCTGCTAACTTTGTGGTAATTTGTTACGACGCATAGGAGACTAATGCAGCAGCTGGGGTCAATCTCTTGCCCTAAATCGCACACAAATGACTTTTCAACCGTGGATTGGATCACAAATGCAGTACAGGAACTCCCTGACTGAGGAGATGCGTCAAGAGGACTGAGGGAAAGAGATGAAGAACTCAGAAAGAGGACCAGAAGAACACAATGTATTTCACAATTTTCCCTACAACTTGCTTGTTAACTAAGAAGTAACCCTGTTTTAGTTTTTAAAAGAACTGCTAGGTTATAACTGGAATTAGTATCCAATATGGCCCAAATTTTCTTTTTAACAACATCAGTATCTGAAACACTGAATTGAGGTCCAAGTAATGACCTTCATATTGTACAAGATGCCTTTAGTTCATTAACCCTTATTTCTACTAACTTACTCCACGAGGAACGTGAACTAAACACATTAGGATTTATAAACATTCTCACACCGTAAGAGTCAAGACAAAAAGAGCTTGGGGATCAATATTCTTTGGACTAGAAAATCCAGTTATTCTAAATATTCATTCCCCAAGCTTCTGTTTTAATCAAAGTTTTGTTTGACCACAATAATGCCTGTAGAAAATCACAGTACTTAGAGGGAATTTTTTCTGCACTGTAAATCATGGGTCTCAGTGCAAACCTCATCACCCCACAGAGGTCTGCTGTGACCAGACCCACCCCCAGCATTCTCTATCCCATTGTCCTATTGATTATCTTCAATGACGATCTGAGGTTATAGTGTTTATTTGCCTATCAGGTCCTTGCCCATTTCTTCCCACTAAAATGTCAGCCCTACAAGGATGGGAACTTTATCTTATTCACTGCTACCTTTACAGTACTCAGAACAGTGCCTGGCACGTAGTAGGTGTGCAATAAATAGTCATTGAGTGAATACATTATTAGAAACTTGTCAGAGGTCCCTTAGAAAGGCGGTAGGAACCCAGCTTTGGTTGGATTCCCCTAATGGGCCAGCTGTGTGTGGAACCTCATGGAATCCTCATAACAACCACACTAGGATGGGGATGCCATTTTTCCTAACTTATATGTAAGGATGGAATGGACGGCACTTCTTAAGTAGTTCACAAAATGCACACTAGAAGCCAGAATCGTAGCTTTTTCTCCCCAGTGGTTGGATGAGGAGGGAAGGGTGGTGAAAGAAAATATGGAAGTGCCAGATTGTTTTTTTAATAGATTTTTATTTATTTATTTTCAGAGAGAGGGGCAGGGAGAGAGAAAGAGTGGGAAAGACACATCAGCTGGTTGCCTCTCACACGCCCCCAACCAGGGACCTGGCCCGCAACCCGGGCACGTGCCCTGACTGGGAATCACACTGGTGACCCCTTCGTTCACGGGCCAGTGCTCAATCCACTGAGCCACACCAGCCAGGGCCCACATTGATTTTTAATCGAGAGCAATGAGTTGGTTGGTTGGAAACCCAGACTTCTACAGAGATCCCGCCTCACCTCGGAGGTCTCTAGTTTACCTTTTACTCTGCTCAGAGGTCCCTCCCCGCCTGGGTTTCATTTGTCTTGAGAAGCCATCACCAAGTTCTCTTCCTTTCCAGGACATTTCCTCTGCACCCCAGACAGAGGGGACCTGGCCTCTCAGGGGGCAGGCTGAGGTGGGAATGTCATGTCTGTTGTACCCCATCCATACAGATGGGGCAAGGGACCCAGTGTGAGGTGTGACGCCTAGGTACCAGAAGGTCCCCCTACCCATAAACCTCGTCTTGAACAACCTCACAATGCTGATGTTTGCACTGCTGGAATTCAACTTTTGGTCAAAGCATGGTGTTTTCGGAAGGTACCTGTTAAAATAGAAATGGATTTGTTAATTAATTAATCATGAGTACTCATTATTGATTTAACAGGAATTACTTTGAAAGATTGAGCATCTTAGAGCAGATTTCTGAGGGAATAAGAACTTGAACAGGTAAGTTTGATTAGGGTAGGCGGGAAGAAAATATTGGGAGGGAAGAAAAGGAAAGAAAGAAAGGAACACACATTGAATCATTGGCTAAGATGCTAAGCAACACATTCAGAGTTCTAAATGAAGACATGACACAAGGTATGATCCTCATTATTGTGAACTCACTGTATATATATGTCATATTTAATAATATCACCTTAAAATGAGGGAAAGAGATTGGGAATAAATTTACATTTCCATACCGTGAGTACCATGGGATCCCCCTGCATCCCACAAGAGCAGACGTCCCAGAGTGAGTGACAAAGGGAAGCACGCATTCCCTGGTTTGCTGTCCTGAGAGCCTCTCCTAGCGTGAACAGCTCCCTAGGCTCAGAGTGCTTCTAGCGTAAAGGTACTAATTTTTGCCCCAACTGGAAGACAACCACTTCACTCAGTGCCCAACTAAAGAAATATTACTGGCACTGGAGGAAAAAAAAACCAACGTGTGTTTCCCTTAGTGGCAAATAATGGTTGTCCTTGAAGTTATTCTTGATTCCTCTCTCTTTCCTGACACCCACATCCAAACCACTAGCTACCTCCATCAGCTCCCCTCCAGAGCGTGAACTGAATGTGCTGCTACTTCCCATCGCCGCCACCACCCCAGGTGCACACTGCCAGCCTCTCATGCCTGCACTGCTGCGAACACCCAAACTGGTCTCGCCGCCGCCTCCCCTACACCACCCTGCCACCCAGCCTCCCCACAGCTGCCAGGGAGAGCTTGAAAAGAGGACTCAGCTCATGACCTGCCCCTGTGCAGAACCCTCCCAGCTTGCTGGGAAAACAAAACCCCATGTGATCTAATTCCCAGCCTCCTCTTGGACCACTCTCCCTTTGGCCTTCTTTGCTCTGGCTCCCTCTTCCCTTAGGAGTTTCGTGCTAGCTGCTCCCTCTGCCTGGGCACCCTTTCCATTCATCTTCTCCTGGAGGCTCCAAAAGCTCACTCAGATCTCCACAGCAGTGCCCTCTCCTTGGAGGAGCCTTTCTGTATCATTTCCCAGCACTGCCCAAATCTTCGAATAGCACTTAACTGCTCGCTGTGATGACTCTCACCCTCCACCAAAGGGTTAAATCCCAAAGGAGCAGGACCTTGCCTATCTTGACCTTCTCTACGTCCCTAGTAGAGAAAGATGCCTCTCACATACGAGGGGCTCCAAGTGACATCTCCCTAAGGAAATGGCAAGGACACACCTAATTATCTTTGTATTTTTGTTTACTGGCTCATTTCAGAACCTGACCCCTGGAAAAAATACGAGTCCACAAAAGAAGTCTATATTTTATAAATGAGGACTACAGACTAAGTAATTTGCCCAAGATCTCGTAGCTGTAAGTGATGAGTTGGGTTTTAACCTTCTCTCCTTTCATACAACACGTGATGAGTTGGGTTTTAAACCCACAGCTGTCTGATCCAAACTCTTGGGCTCTTGCTCTTGTGCCACAGGAACTTCTCAGGGGTTGGGACCCCCAAACAGGGGAGAGCCAGCCTGGGAAGCACTGGGTGAGGAGCCGGGAGGGCGAGGCTGCTGGGAGGAGACGCAGTCGTTCTCCGTGGTGGCAATGAGCTGAGAGCCACTCGTTAGCTGAGTGGCCTTGCAGGAAGCTTCAGTCCTCCGTCTTCACTTCTTCTCCTGGTGAACCAGGGCTGCAATGTCTACCTCACAGGCTGGGTCTGAGGGTTTCATGAGATACTAAAACTTTCTGTGTTTAGCAAGGTGCCTGGCCCACAGTAAGCCCTTAATAAATAACACTGTTATCATCTGGACAAACTTGGCCCATTCACGGTCTCCTTCAAAGTCACATCAGGGGTGGGTCAAAGGGCCTCCCAGAATGACCAATGACTTCTCCTTCAGCCAGGGCTTCCACGGGGCAGGACGAAGAGTGTATGCGTCCTTGGTAGACATGGGGGAAGGGCCTGGAAAACATATCCACACAGAGCTTGACAGGAATGAGAACCAGTCTTCCTTTTTTCCAATTACCGTCCAAGCCTTGGTGCGCACACAGCAGTAACTCTGGTTTGATTTTCACCGCCATCTCCCCGCAGTCCTACTACCTTTCAACTAACTGTGTTCGTTGTTAACTCAGCCAAGCCCAAGTTATGCCAGAAAAAGGATCTGTTGTGTGTGCTCGGTATGACTGACATACAATGTGGATCGGAGCACAGATTTAGCGAGGCTGCAGGTGGAATCAGTGCCACTCTACTGTGACACGTAAACGCGATCACAGGGGCAGGGACGTGCATGCTTTCCCTCAATGAGGCCTGGCATTCTTCTCTTGAAAGTTGTCTTCCGTGTTCCAAGCTCTTTTTATGTGTGTTCTCTCTACTGCTTCTCTCGCTGTCCTTCTAGGTCTTAAATTCTCTACAGCATCTTGTAAAAATTCTCATATATAGTGAAGAGATTTCAGTGGAAAACAGCTGGGTTTTGGTTTTGGTTGTTTTAGCAAAACACATTCCAGCCTACTTTCATGATCTTTAAGAAAGTAGATTTTCCACTGAAAGAGAATGGACAGGAGCCATTCTCAGCTATGGACAGGTGTGATTCAGTAGGGCAGGTGGGACACCTCAAAGTGGGAGAGTCAGTCTTGGCAAGTCCCCATATGGAAATGACACACAGGAAAATATTTGCCCCTCAAATGGTCATTTGGATCTACTTTGAATGACCGGTGACAAATGAATCTTTGGTGTGGTCGCCGAGGGCAAAGATCTGTCTGCAGAAGATGCCCTTTCACCTCACAATGGGAGAGAGAAAATTGGGATCATATTTAAGATAAGGGTGTCAAGACATGCAAACTTAAAAGTCACTGGGCTAGTCAAGAGGGACAGGCCAGCAACGTGACTGTGACCAAGTCACTCAACTTTCGTGAGCCACAGCTTTCCAATCTATAAAAGGAAGAAACTGGGTAGTTTCTTTAGTCCTTTCCAACTTTCAGGATTTTCTAGTATTTTGAGTTTTAGAAGAAAGTTCTTGACAGAAATATTCTTTTAAGAATAATTGGTAAGTGGCCCAGCTTGAGCTCATGTGTAATTTGTTCATGGTCCGAGTTAGATTTACATTTGTACCTTTGACAAAATAAGTATTGGCTTTTTAGATGTTTTCAATTACCATGAAACCGGTGTATTGACACGGTTCTCGGAGCAATCTTAGAGCGCAGGGAACTGTTAACGATTCCGGCAATCTTGCAGTAGGTTATTCATTCTTTGGTATTTGTTTGACATTTATTTTTCTTTTTCAGTCATATTGATTTAAATATCATTAGCCCAAAAATGCATCAAAGGGTAATTGCATTGACTATTTTGGCTCCACTCAGCTATTACTTTGCAATTCATCTTTTACGGCAAAACATCCCTTGTGAACAGGTCAGGAGGGCTGCACTGGAGCTTTAGTCACGCCTTCCAAGCAAGCGTGCCGTCTATTGTAAATGTAACAGAAGCAAATCCCAGAACAGGAGAAAACAATTGCTAAATGGCAGATGGCTGATTTGGAATCGTCAATTCGAGAGACTGTGTGTTAGGAGAGGAATGAGTGAAATTTTTGAATTGTATTAAAAAGGAAAAAGGTGTAATAACCCAATTATATCATTTCCATTGAAAAATCTCCCTGATTAATTATAGGCTGCACGGCATGGGCTAATTTAAGATTCGAGTAGCCCAAAAGTTTCTAAGAGGCCACCAGAGAAGAGAGAGAGAATCTTTGGGGCTGCAGGACTATCTCCAGTCTATCTTTTCTCCGTATGGGGTCAGAGCTTAGGGAAAAAAATAAAACAAAATAAGAAAGCCTCTGTCATCTAGAAATGTAAACCTTTTTGCTAAACTGATTTTTTGAAGTCTACTTTTTCTCATTGAGATTTTAAATCTGGGAGAGATTGGGTTCGTATTGAAGGAATCCCCCACTATTGTCTTACCCTTCTTAAATATCTGTTATAATACGAGTGTGTGTTTCGTCACAGGTGAAGAGAAGTCCTAACTGGTGCGCCTAGTCCTCTGCTGACGCTGTGTTCTCCGCAATCCTTCTGCTGAGTTTGTGGCGTGAATCTTACTTTCCTAACTGACCACCCAGTGCCCTGCCCTGTCCTTTGGGAATAAAAAGAGTCAGTCACAATGTGGCAAAAGTAGACCATGAGGAATACAAACTAGGGAGCAAAAGTGAAAATAAATAAGTCGGACTACATCAAACTAGAATGGTTTTATACCAAAGGAAACCATCAACAAAATGAAAAGGCAACCTATGTAATGGAAGAAAAATTCTTCAAACCATATATCTCATAAGGGGTCAATATTTGTATGTAAGGGACTCGCACACCTCAATAGAAAAGAACCAAACACCTGATGAAAAAATGGGCAGAGAAACCGAAATAGATGCTTTTTCTGAAGACACACAAATGGCCAACACGTACTTGAAAAGATACGCAACATCCTAATCATCAGGGAAATGAAAGTCATTTCGTCTAACCACACTGGGACATTACCGCACACCTGTCAGGATGGCTGTTATCCAAACTGTAGGAAATAACCAGTGTTGGTGAGGATGCAGAGAGAAGGGAGCCTTCGTGCACTGTCGTAGTCACGTACGTTGGTGCAGCCATTATGGAAAACAGTACGGAAATCCCTCAAAACATCAAAAATAGGATTACACATACCCCGGCAACGCTACTTCTGGATATTTGTCTGAAGAAAACTAAAACCCTCTCTCAAAAAGGTCACTGCATGTTGCTGCTGCATTATATACAATAGTCAAGGCATAGAAACAGTCTAAGTGTTCAACGACAGATGGATGGATGAAGGTTATGTGATATATACATAATGCAATATTATTCAGCCATGAAAAGAAGAAAATCTGACTTTTGTGACAACATGGAAGAAACCTAATGGCATTGTGCTAAGTGAAATAAGTCAGACAGAGAAAGACAAACGCTGTATAATGTCACTTATGAGTGGAATCTCTTTTAAAGGTGCACTGATCCACATGGAG
>PVJI01033891.1:0-10885 GCA_004026765.1 Micronycteris hirsuta | reverse complement strand
CCTTTGTAGGTAACTGTCTCTTTTTCTCTTGCTGCTTGTAAGATTCTTTCCTTATTCTTGACCTTGGGTAATGTAATTATGATGTGCCTTGGTGTGTTCCTCTTTGGGTCCCACTTCTTTGGGGTTCTCTGAGCTTCTTGGATTTCCAGGAAGCCTATTTCCTTTGCCAGATCTGGGAAGTTTTCCTTCATTATCTGTTTAAAAATACGTTCAATTTCTTGGTGTTCCTCTTGTCCTTCTGGCAGCCCTATAATCCGGATATTGGGTCATTTACAAATGTCTCTGAGGTTCCTGAGACCCTCCTCATTTTTTTGAATTCTTGTTTCTTCCTTCTGGTCCACCCCATTGGTTTGAGATCCAACTTCCTTTTTTTTCCTGTTGGTTCCCTGTAAATCTTCCTCCATTATTCTTATCGTATTCTTCATCTGTTCAATTATTTGCGTCCACCTATCTTCCAGTTTTGTTAGTATTTTGATTACAAGCATTTTAAACTGTGCATCTGATAGGTTGACTATGTCATCATCGTTAGTTGTAATTTGTTCTGATCTTTCATTTTGGCCATTTTCATTCTTTGTATCTCAGTGCACTTGTCGGCTCGCAGGTGCCGGCAACCTGGATTGCTTTTTGGGTGATGTTGCCTCTGGGGGCGGGGCCTGGGAGGAAGCAATGGCAACCTCCAATCACCGCGGGCTCCGTCGCTCCTCCGGTCCCCAGTTCACCACTGCCTTTTCTGCCAGACTCGGTTCTGCTGGCTCAGCCCTGGCCTCTCTCCGGCAGCGTCCCCGGCTTGTGGGATTCACCCATTGTTTGGGGCCACGCCCTGTTCAGGCACTGGTGGCGTGAGTCCCTCCGTGAGAGCTGCCTCTCACTCCGCTCCTCCGCTTGGTTCTGCTCTGCTTACCGGCCTGGATGTTCATCTTCTCCTACCTCCTGGGTGTTGGACTTCCCTTCAGTTCAATTCTGTCCATTCTGGTTGTTTAATTTTTTGCTACTGCATTCGTTGTTTAGACACTCTGGATGTGCAGGCGGCGAGTGCGTCCACCTATGCCGCCATCTTGGCAGAAGTCCCAGTCAATTGATCTTTGACAAAGGAGCAAAGACAATACAATGGAGCAAAGATTGGGAAAGGCAGAAACTGTACTGAACAACAATAAAAAAAGTTAGAAAAAAAAGATTGTCTTTTCAACAAATGGTGCTGAACAAATGGGCAACACATGCAAATAAATACATCAAAACACAGGCTATATGTGTGCAAAAATTAATTCAAAATTGATCACAGACATAAAGATAAAATGCAAAACTATAAAATTCTTACAAGATAACATAGGAGAGAACCCACAGAACCCTGGATACAGCAATGACTTTTTAGATACAACACAAAAGGCAGGATCTATGAAAGAAATAATTGATAAGCTGGACTTCATTAAAATGGAAAACTTTTGCTCTTCAAAATACAATGTAAGAGAATGAGAAGACAAACCACAAAAAATATTTGCAAAAATAAACAAATGTGATAAAGAACTATTATTCAAAAACTACAAAGAATTCTTAAAACTTAACAATAAGGAAAGTAACAACCCAATTAAAAAATGGGCCAAAGATCTTACGAGGAATCTCACCAAAGAAGATATAGAGATGACAAATAAGCATGTGAAAAGAAGCCCTACAGTATAGGTCATTAGGGAAATGAAAATTAAAATAACAATGAGATTTTACTAAATACCTAATAGAGTGACCAAAGTCCAAAATACTGACTACACTGAATGCTAGAGAAGGTATGGAGCAACAGGAAGTCTGACTCACTGAAGATGAGAATGCAAAATGGTATAGTTACTTTGAAAGACAGTTTCTTACAAAACTAAATGTACTCTTACTAGACAATCCAGCAATCACACTCTTTGGTATTTACCCAAAGGAGTTGAACATTTATGTCCACACATAGATATTTATAGCAGATTTCTCCATATTAGCCAAAACTTATTAGCAACCAAGGTGTCCTTCAGTAGGTGAATGGATAAACTGGTATATACATAAAATGGAATATTATTAAGGACTAAAAGAATGAGCTATCAAGTCATGAAAAAATATGGTGGAACTATAATGCACATTACTAAGTGAAAGAAGCCAGTCTGAAAAGGCTACATATTGTATGGTGCCAGCTATATGACATTCCGGAAAAGGCAAAACTATGAAGAGAGCAAACAGAGCAGTGGTTGTCAGGATATGAGATGTGGAAGAATGGAGCACAGAGGATTTTTAGGGCAGTGAAAATTCTCTGTATGATACTATAAGTAATGTATCCTTGCCGTTACACCTTTGTACAAACCAATGGAATGTAAAACAACAAGAGTGAACCAAACTATGAATTTGGGGTGATTATGTTATGTCTATGTACATTTATCAATTGTAACTAATGTACCACTCTGGTGAGGGATGTTGACAGCGAGGGAAACTATGCATGTGTGGGGGTAGAGGATATATAGGAAATATTTGTATCTTCCCCTCAATTTTGCTGTGAAACTAAAATTGCTCTTAAAAATAAAGCCTTAATAATAATGTCAGTAAGTAAAAAAAATAAATATATTTTAAAGGAATATATACAATCACCATATATTTGACCCCCCAAATATATGGTGACAGAAGAAGATTTGATTTTGGATGGTGGGCACACAATGCAATACATAGATGATGTATCATAGAAAGATACACTTGAAACCTGTATAATTTTATTAACTAATGTTGTCCTGATAAATTTAATTAAAAATAAAGTAAAGAAAACTTTACTCAATGATAAAAAAAGAAATAAGTTATCTGAATGACAAATCGGTAATAGCGTAATGCAAGTTGGGACCTCATTGACTTTCTATCTTAGTGAAGACAGAAGAATAAAACAAATGACTGTCCTGTTCTGTACTGGAGATTTTTAAAATTTATTTTTGCCTTTTTTCTTTTTAAATTTTGTATTTATTCATTTATACTGGAGATTTTAGATAAAGTTCTCTCTGGAGATATATTTTTGCAGAGACCTAAACAAAGTGAGGGAGTAAATAATATAATTTGGGATAGTATTCCAGCCAAAGGGACTGAGTACAAAAGCCCATATATATGGCAAAACCTGTTTGGTTTATCTGGGTGATTGCAAAGAGAAAAGTGTGCTTAGATGAGAGTGAATAAAGGAGAACATCCGAAGAAAAATTCAGAGAAGTATCGACTGGAAAATTCCTGTAGAAACTTGAGTTTCAAGGTTTTCAACACGGGAAAGGCAAGAACTATTTGTTTTTAAAAGATACTTCTTGTTTTTGTGTTGAATAGAATATAAGGGGAGAAAAAGTAGAAGTAAGGATACAATTTAGGTATTCTTTCTAATAGTCCAATCGTGATAAAAATTGGTTGGGTTCAGAATATATTTTGAAAGGCAAATCTGTTAGATTGACAGATTGAATATCAGTGTGAGAAAAGAGTGAAGATAACTCCAAGTTTGATCAAGTGAATAGTGGTATATTGTACAGAGTTGAGGATCATTAAGTGTAAGCAGGTGGGAGGTGAGGGAATCAAGCACTCAATTTGAACATATTTTATACAGACATACCTCAGAGATGTTGCAGATTTGGTTCCAGACCAATGCAATAAAAAAAATATGGCAATAAAGTGAGTTATAATCTTTTACCTGGTGGAAAATCTGGTCTTCAATTTGTGGAAAAAACAAATCTGTGAAGGGCAATAAATGAGGTATGCCTATATACATATGATTACAACTAAATATATACATACTAATGTACATGCTAATACATATTTATACACACATACTTATATAGATGTTTTTTATAGTAGCTAGATTTCTGCTCTTGCTTTTTGTTCTTAACAAAATTTAGATAGCTTTTCACAACATTACAAATATGTAAATCTCATTCTTTTTAGTGTCCTCGTGGAATTCCGTATGATGATAAACCTTAATTCATTTAAGCATTTTCTAATTTATAAATATTTAGGTTGTTTGCTATTTTTTCTTGTATTATTATTTCATGTACATACTTATAAATTTATTCTTATAACTTTTGTGGGTATTTTTGTATTTCTAAAATCATTCAGTCACGATTTTCATTTTTACTAACAATTATTTTGAGAGAAAGGATTTTTCATTTTTTTCTTGTATTATCCAAGAGACAATAGCACTCAGTTCAACCAGGAAAAATGAACCACTATAGTTCTTTCAGAGACAATATAATACTTGGCATTTGTTAGATAAACATTCTGAGAAACCTAAAAAGGTGGCCAGAGGTTAGAAATGACAGGAAGCCATGCTTATCTCTATGGAAGAGTGATAAAGGATAAGTAACTACTATCAGAGCCCAGAAGCCATAGGACCAAGAAACAAGGCTGGATATAGAATCATAAAAGATGAGACCATGCAGTGGAAATTAGAGCCAGGCATGAGAATCAGCCACTGTTAGAGATGCTAGAAGAAAGAAAGAGGGGGACTTTCCCTCTCCTGAAATACCCCATGCTATTTCTTTCCATCTTGCACATGGCATAATGGCTCCCACAAAGAAGGGTGGTGATAAGAAAAAGGGCCATTTTGTCATCAACTAGGCAATGACCAGAGAATACATCATTAGGCTTCACAAGCACATCTAGTGTTTCAAGAAGCATGCCCCTTGTTCCCTGAAAAAGATCTGGAAATTTGCCATGAAGGAGATGGGAACTCCAGATGTGCACATTGACACTAGGCTCAACGAAGCTGTGTGGGCCAAAGGAAGAAGGAATGTCACATATTATATCCAGGTGTGGTTGTCCAGAACACATGAAGATGAACATTCACAAAAAAAAAAAAAAAAAAAAAAAACTCTGTACGTGTTACCACTTTCAACAATCTACAGTTAGATGAGAGCTAACTGCAGATTGTCAAATAAAGTTATGAAACCACAAAAAAGAAAGAAAGAAACAGAAAGAGGGGGAGAAATATTTGCTTTCTAGCCTCACAGTGGCCAAACCTGCTCAGAAAGGAAAGAACAAAGATACTGAGTAAAGACAGTTTGTTTTAATATAGAATACAGCAAGGAAATAAGTTCTAGAGCATATAGGCAACAGACCAAGGCAAATACTCCAATTAATGAATAGCTGTACCCAAATATAAGGAATAGAGAAGTCATCAAACTTTCTTATAATATGATCAGTTTTTAGTTTATGTTTACAAATCAATTGTACATGTTGATTTGATTTCTGAGATTTTTGATAACAGGAAGATAGTATCCTAAGGACCAACCATAGATATTCCAGTATTGGCAAGTTCTCCTAACAATTAGGGGTTAATAAATTGCCATTAGAATGAGAAAACAAAACTGGAAAAAATGATTGAGGACTGGGGACAGAGGCTTTGGGGAGAGAACAGAAAGAGTAGCCACTGGGAAACAGTACTTAGTTCTCCCCCATACACCAACAGACATCATTCTTAGGCAGACCACTCCCCTCAGAGTGGCACCAGCCTGAGGGGAAAACATAGCCCTGACCTGAAGAGGGATTCTGCCCTGCCCTGTGGTGATTAAGCCTGACTGCTGAGTACAAAGTGACTAGATTAACAACTAAAGGAGTCAACCACTGGCAGTAGATCCCTGGAAGTCTCAAACAGGTTGCACAAGGTCAGGTGGGGTCATCATCTGATATCACCACAGGAAGATCCAGTAAAACAAAAACAGTGCACAACAGCATAAAAGATGTGGTAGGTGGAGTGACCCTCAGACAACCCACTGAAGGGAAGGACCCACCAAAGAATGACCCAACAAATATCAAAATTGAATTATATCCAGAGACCAACATAAACAACATAAAGGGTATTCCAAGAACAACAAGTTCAAGACATTGAGGAGACTGCAACACTGAATCTCACAGGTATCCTACCACAGAAATTCATAACACAAAGACAGGGAATGAAAGCAGATCAATTTAAGAAGCAGAAGCAAACAAAAAGGGTCTCCCAAAAATGGGGAGACAAAAAAAAATTCAATCAAAAGGAAAGGAGGAATCCTCAGAAAGGATGCTAAATAAAATAGAGGCAAGAAAATGATCAAATATTGAGTTCAAAAAATGGTTATAAGGAAGCCCAATGAGCTCAGTGAGAATTACGAAAAACTAAGGGAAGCTACAAGGAGCTTACCACAAACTACATCCACAAGAAAAAGGACATAGGAACTATCAAAAAGAGCCAAAAGGAAATGAAGAATACAATTTCTGAATTGAAGAACACAGTAGAAGGAATCAAAGGAAGGCAAGATGAAGCAGAGGATTTAATCAGTGAGCTGCAAGACAAGGTAGAAAAAAAACTCCCAGAAAGAGCAAGAAAAGAAAAAAAGACTCAAAAAGAATGAAGAGGGGTTAAGGGAAGTGCAAGACAACAGGAAAGGTATAATATCCATATAATACAAATACCAGAAGGAGAAGAAGAGGAGCAAGGAACAGAAAGTCTATTTGAAAAAGTAATGACACAAAACTTCCCTAATTTCATGACAGAAAAAGTCACACAATTCCAGGAAGCACAGAGAGTCACAATCAAGAGACCCATTTCAAGACACAACATAATTAAAATGGCAAAATTCAAAGACAAAGAGAGAATCTTAAAGGCAGCAAGGCAGAAACAGGAAGTAACATACAAAGTAGCTCTGATAAGCCTAGCAGCTGACTTCTCAACAGAAACCCTACAAGCCAGAAGGGAATGGCAAGAAATATTCCCAGTAATGAAAAACAAGGGCCTGCAACCAAGACTACTTTACCCAGCAAAGCTCTCAATTAAAATGGAAGGTGAAATAAGGAGTTTCCCAGGAAAAAGAAGGCTAGAAGAATACACCTTGAACAAACCAGCACTGCAAGAGATGCTAAAGGGTCTACTTTAAGAAACGGAAGAGAAAGAGTGAGAGAGAGAGGAATACAGGTACAAAAAAAAAGTAATGAATAAGTACCTATCAATAATAACCTTAAATATAAATGGATTAAATGCTCCAATTAAAAGACATAGAATAGCGGAATGGATAAGAAATCACGACAAACACATATGCTGCCTACAAGAGACCTACCTCAGGACAAAAGACATACACAGGTTGAAAGTGAAGGGCTGGAAACCAGTTTTCCAAGCAAACAGACAAGAAAAAAGAGCTGGGGTAGCAATACTCATATCAGACAAGATAGACTTGAAAAAAAGGGCTACAAAGAGAGACCCAGAAGGAAATTTCATAAAACTGAAGGGAAGAATCCACCAGGAAGATATAAACAATGTAAATATATATGCACCCAACACAGGAACACCCAAATACATAAAGAAAATCTTAGAGGACTTCAAGAAAGACATTGATAGCAACACAATTATAGTAGGGGACTTCAACACCCACTGTCAAAAATGGACAGATCCTCCAAACAAAATATCAGCAAAGATATTGTGGCATTGAACAATGCACTGGAAGAAATGGACTTAACCGATATATACAGAACCTTTAACCCCAAAGAAGCTAAATACACGTTCTTTTCAAATGCACATGGAACATTTTCAAAAATAGACCATATTCTAGGACACAAAACAAGCCTCAACAAATTCAAGAAAATTGAAATCATATCAAGTATTTTCTCTGACCACAAGGGACTGAAATTAGAAACCAACCCAAAGGAAAAAACCCCAAAACACTCAAGATCATGGAGACTGAATACCATGCTGTTAAACAATGAATGGGTCAAGGACGAGATTAGGGAAGAAATCAAAAAGTTCCTTGAAACAAATGAAAATGAACTTACAGCAACCCAAAATTTATGGGACAGAGTGAAGCCAGTTCTGAGAGGAGGGTTCATAGCGATAAAGGCCTACCTAAAAAAAAACAGAAACAGTTTACACAAACAATCTAACACTACGCCTACAAGAACTCGAGGAACAACAGCAAAGGCAGCCCACAGCAAGTAGAAGGAAGGAAATAACCAAGATCAGATCAGAATTAAATTACATAGAGACTAAAAGGACAATTCTAAGGATCAATGAATCCAGGAGCTGGTTCTTTGAAAAGATAAACAAAATAGACAAGCCCTTAAGCAGGCTCACCAAGAAAAAAGAGAAAGGACCCAAATAAACTCAATCAGAAATGAAAGAGGAGATATTACAACTGATGCCACAGAAAACAAAGGATTATAAGACACTACTATGAAGAACTGTATGCCAAGAAATATGAAAACCTAGGAGAAATGGACAAATTTTTAGAAAAATATAATCTTCCAAAACTCAATAAGGAAGAAACAGAAAGCCTGAACCAACCAAGAACAGCGGATGAAATTGAAGCAGTAATCAAAAAACTCCCAACACACAAAAGCCCTGGAGCAGATGTTTTCACAGGAGAATTCTACAAAGCATTTAAGGAAGAACTAACACCTATCCTTCACAGACTATTCAAAAAAATCCAAAATGAGGGAAGACTCTCAAACTCTTTTTATGAAGCCAGCATCATCCTAATCCCAAAACCAGTAAAAGACACAACAAAGAAAGAAAACTTCAGGCCAATATCACTGATGAACATTGACGCTAAAATTCTCAACAAAATATTAGCAAACTGCATCCAGCAATACATTAAAAAGATCATTCACCATGACCAAGTGGGTTTCATTCCAGGGATGCAAGGATGGTACAACATTCGCAAAACAATAAACGTAATACATCACATAAACAAAAGCAAAGACAACAATCACATGATCATATCAATAGATGCAGAAAAAGTATTCGATAAGGTACAGCATCCATTTATGATAAAAACACTTAGCAAAGTGGGAATAGAGGGAGCATTCCTCAACATAATAAAGGCCATATATTAAAAACCTACAGCCAACATTATACACAATAGACAAAAATTAAAATCTTTCCACTAAGATCAGGAACAAGACAAGGTTGTCCACTATCACCACTTCTATTTAACATAGTACTGGAAGTTTTAGCCACAGCAATCAGAGAAGAAAAGGAAATAAAAGGCATCCAAATTGGAAAGGAGGAAACAAAACTGTCGTTGTTTGCAGACGACATGATAGTGTTCTTAGAACATCCTATAGACTCTGCCAAAAAACTACACGATCTAATAATTGATTTTGGCAAAACAGCAGGATATAAAGTCAATATCTAGAAATCAAAGGCATTTTTATATACCAACAGTGAAACAGCAGAAACAGAAATCAGGAAAAAAATTCCATTTGAAATAGCAACAATATTAAAATACCTGGGAATAAACCTAACCAAGGAGGTAAAAGACTTGTACTCAGAAAACTACACAACACTGAAGAAAGAAATCATGTGAGACACAAACAAATGGAAACATATACTGTGCTCATGGATTGGAAGAATCAACATCATCAAAATGTTCATACTCCCCAAAGCTATTTATAGATTCAATGCAATCCCTATCAAAGTACCAATGGCATATTTCATGGAGATAGAACAAACACTTCAAAAATTTATATGAACTATAAGCAACCCCGAATATCAGCTGCAATTTTGAGAAAGAAGAGCAAAGCAGGAGGGATCACAAATCCTGATAAAAAACTATATTACAAGGTCACTGTAGTCAAAACAGCTTGGTATTGGCATAAAAACAGACAGATAGACCAATGGAACAGAATAGAGAGCCCAGAAATAAACCCAAGTCTCTACAGACAATTAATCATCAACAAAGTGGGCAAAAGCATAAAATGGAATAAAAACAGCCTCTTCAACAAATGGTGTTGGGAAATCTGGACGGCCACATGCAAAAAAATGAAACTCGAGCACCAACTTACACCATACACAAAAATAAATTCAAGTTGGATAAAAGACTTAAATGTAACTCGTGACACCATAAAAGTGCTAGAGGAAAGCATTGGTAGGAAAATCTCAGACATTCCACACAGCAACATCTTCAATGATATGTCCCCTAGAGCTAGGGACATAAAGGAAAGAATAAACAAATGGGACCTTATCAAAATAAAGAGCTTCTGTGGGGCTAAAGAAAATAGTATTAAAATAAAAAAGAGAACCAACCATATGGGAAAACATATTTGCCAATGATACCTTGGACAAGGGTTTGATCTCGAAAATATATAAAGAACTCATACGACTCCACTCCAGGAAGACAAAAAACCCAGTGAAAAAATGGGCAGAAGACACGAACAGACACTTCTCGAAAAAGGACATACAGAGGACCCAGAGTCATATGAAAAGATGTTCAACATCATTAGCCATCTGAGAGATGCAAATTAAAACCACAATGAGATACCACCTCACACCAATCAGAATGGCCATCATCAACAAAGTAACAGATAAATGTTGGAGGGGATGTGGAGAAAATGGAACCCTACTGCACTGTTGGTGGGAATGCAGACAGGTGAAGCCACTGTGGAAAACAGTGTGGAACTTCTTCCCAAAAATGAAAATGGAACTGCCTTTTGACTCAGCAATTCCACTACTGGGATTATACCCTAAGAACCCTGAAAAACCAATTCAAAAGAACCTGTGCACTTCAATGTTCATAGCAGCTCAATTCACAATAGCCAAGTGCTGGAAACAACCTAACTGCCCATATACAAATGAATGGATCAAGAAACTATGGTACATTTACACAATGGAATTCTACACAGCAGAAAGGAAGAAGGAGCTTATACCCTTTGCAAAGGCATGGATGGAACTGGAGAGCATTATGCTAAGTGAAGTAAGCCAGGTGGTGAGGGAAAAATACCATATGATCTCACCTTTAACTGGAACATAATCAACAAAAGCAGGAAGCATGCAAAACAGAACCAGAGACATTAAAATTAAGAACAGTTTGACAGTGTCCAGGGGGGAGGGGGATGGGACAATGGGAAGAAGGGTTTTCAGGCGTCACTATGGTGGACACATGGACAG
>PVJI01033890.1:0-10892 GCA_004026765.1 Micronycteris hirsuta | reverse complement strand
CATCGTAGGCAGCCAGGAGGTACTCCAACTTTTCCTAATAAGCCTCAGAGCTAAGTTAGAACCAGGACTCAGGGCTGCCAGGCCTATTTTCCCAACTTTTCGTTGTTGCTGACATCTTAGCCAATGTGACTTAATAATCTGGGGATTATTTGCATTAATGGAACTGAAACTTACCTCTTCTTTCCAAAAAAGATAGTATACTTTGTCCAAGTGTCTAATATCTTATATCTTATAGTCTGCCAAAATACCCCCACCCCCAAATTTCAATACGAAAGAATTTGGGGCTTTTTTATTGTATTCTGAAGAAAAATGCTGTGAAATTTTCATTGTCTAGTCCCAACCTCCAGCAAGACCAAAAAGCGATTTTTACAGCTAATAAATTCCAGTCTAAGAAGGTTAAATCTCCAAAGCTTTGGAATCTCACCAAAACGGTGTAGAGGGAGTATGCAAGATAAAAACAGCTTTTTAACATATTTTCAAAAGCTACCCAGTGACAAAAACAGAACTGATGAACAAGAAGGGGGTCTTCACTTTCCTACCCAGAGACTGGCGCGTTAGTCTCCAAGATTTCGGCGTGAGAGCTAGACTTGGCCGGCTCAGTGTCTAGGACAGCCAGGAGTTTCTGTGCTCACCGAGGGAGGATGGGCACACTAAACATCCTGTTCTTTTTAATAGTCCTGCTGGTATGCATCCAAGCACTTAAAGTCAAATTTTCGAAAGATGCTGGCTTTATTCTGTTAATTAATCAGAAGTCCAACGTTGGACAGAAGAGAAATGGACAGTGTGTTCCATCCTCCCAATTTATTAAAAGGGAGAGAGAGTAAGGGGTGAAGAGAGGATGAGTGGAGAAGCCCATCAGCTCTAGTAAATGAGAGTCCTACTTCTGTTCGTAAATCAAGTTCAAAATACACTGTAAGCCAAGATTTGTAAAACAGCATGTAAGAGCGTTTTTACAAGCCACAACCCTGACCTGAGCTCTGGGTTTTAGATTAGGATCTCTGGGTTGGCCTAAAGCCTCTGTAAATTAAAGCACTGCAAATCTATATAAAAAACCCTTTCTTTCTGAAACTATGGATTGTGTGGGCAGACCTGTGTACACATGACTAACAACATACAATTCTTATTGAAAGAGAAGGTTTCTTGTTTATGAGAGGGGACGGGTGCCTGCGGAGGCCGGAAGTTAGGTCTCGGACGACACTGGAGTGCTAGGAGGACTCTACAGGTTACTTCAATTTACCTGTCCTGTGATCTAGAAACAGCACATTAGGTTCAAGAAGCAGCACGATTGGTTTCCTAGGAAAGAGTTCAGTTCAACTTAACTCACCACCTAAGGGAGCATGAGAATGGGAAAAAAAAAACCAGAATCACAAGATCATCACCAACACACACTGCTTTTCAATCTCCGGACAACACTCTGGAAAGCTAAGGTCTGCTTGGCAGAGACGAATCAGGAGTGTCCGGACCACGTCTGTGGAATGTGATTGGAGGACCACCACGAAGCAGGCTGCGGGCACGTGTGAAAGTGCCGTGTTCCGTGTTGGGTGAGAAACCAGAATGAATGAGCCGAACCCTTACACAGCATTTGCCTATGTTTAGGTAAAGATGAAGACTTCCACTTGATCTAACATGGAGATGATGTAAACTGAGCACCTAAAAAGAGTACTACTGAAATGGCTTGCATGGGATTTTGCATCTTCAGCATTTCTTTGAGGCCTGATGTTTAGTGAGTGAATAAAGCAGGCAATCGACTCCCTCAACTTTACAGTAAACAGGGGCACCGGAAAAACACAGGAGTCCCCTTTTCACTCACACTGGCCCACTGAACGCTGCAGACGGCACCCTAATGTCTGCTGCTGCAGACTGTCGACATCTCAACTGTTGCTCTGCCCCGCACATTCAGGTCCTCTCTATCACAGACACACAGGTAGAGGATATGCGATATACTGTACATTATACATTTATATATGATGCATATTAAATATGATGTTTATTCCACCATAAGAACATCTAACAAACCTAAAGTGCACAGGAAGGGTTGAAAAAGGAATCACAAAAGGTACTGACATCATTAAGGTTTAAGCCCACTCAAAATGTGTGCCTGGTACATTGGAGAGCCTGTAAAAGCGCAAATGCATTTTTAACTAATGGACTGAAATAGTGCTTTTTTTTAAAGCCCAAAGGAAATCAGTGTCACTAGGGACCCTTTTAGATGGAGAGCTCTTTGTTTTTAACAGTGCAAACCTCAAGGGACTCTGATTTTCTGCATGTTGTCTTATGAACCACAGATGAAGAAGTGGCAATTCATGAATCAGGCTCAGTGATGGTGGGGTGGGGGGCGCCCAGGGAGGGAGCTGGCGGGGCGGGGGAGGGGGAGGAGGTTGCGTTGGTGCCAATGATGCTGCTTCCAGCAGGTGCTCCCTTCCCCCATCCCGCCTGCCCAGCTCACCCAAGAAGGGGATGGGCGGGCAGGCAGCTAATGGGCCAGCTTCGTCTGGGGTCAGAAGGGAAAACACAGTGAGAGAGAAGAGGCGGACAGTGGAGAATGCCGAGGGCCAGCCCCAACCTGCGCTGCATTGTAACCATGAGCAAGCCAGTGTCTGTCTCGGGGTCTCAGCTACAAAAATGGAGATAATCACAGTACCTACCCCCCAGGACTGTTGTGAGAAGGAGATTATACTTTGCATATAAAATGCCTGGCAGCATGGTAGGGCTCCATGAAGACAAATTTTCCCATCACTCTCCTGTTTGTGGGTTAATTCCCATAGGCGATCCCTAGACCGTTTCTTATCACCATGACCTTGGCAAACAATGCTGTAGATATACAGGCACTTTTTTTTTTTAAAGATACAAAACAATATGCACACCATGCTGGACACTCATGACACACTGGTTTGAAAAGTGAATATAATTAATACAGAATTATCTTTTGAAAATATATATGTCCACTTTTATGGCTGGGAAAAAAGTCTAGAAGGACATAACAATTTATGTGCATGGTCATCTCTGAGTTGTACAATTATTATTAATGATTTTAAGTGTTTTTCCTTCTGCTTATGTTTTTCTATTTTCCTACAGTGAACATACATAACGTAGTTACATAAAAGATACGGGAGAACAAAATATTCACACACACTTAAAAACAAAAGCCCGGCATGCTGCTGCTGAAATGGTGACATTAGTGCAGTGAAGAGTCCAATGTGAGGAGTATGTGACAACATAAAATGGCACACGAAGGTCAGGTATAACCAAAGGACTCTCTAGGCAGAAAGACCATGGACTTGACTTTGAGCCCTAGTCCAGAGATCTCCCCATCCTGGCCCTTGGTGAGTCGTCCGTCATGGGCCTCGGTTTATGAGCGAGTAACAGACTCCGTGTTGACCCACAGCAACACTGACAGGGGCCATCGGGCCCTCCCTTCCTGGAACACTTGGACTTGGCTTCCAGCTCATATCCCTTGCCCCTGTGCTCCCCAGCAACAGCTCCCCCGTCACAGTCTTCTTCCCAGTGCCCGGGACCAGCCCTTGACCTCTTCTCCACTCTATCCATTCTCACCTCTGAGATCGCATCCAGCCTATGGCATGAATTCCACCCACACCCCAGCTCTTCCTAAATGTCTACCTTCAGTTATGGCCTTTCCCCTAAACTCCAGACGGGAATATCAACTGCCCACCAGACCTAATCATCTGAGGTCTAACAGACAACTCAAATTTGACGTGGCCCAAAATAAGATCACGGTCTCGCTCCAGCCCTCAAAACCCTGCTCCTCCCAGCTACCCTCATCACAGTTAATCATAACCAAATATTTCTAGATGCTCAGGTCAAAAATTTGGAGTCATCTTTGTCTTCTATCTTTCCCTCATGCCTTAAACCCAAACCGGCTGACCCTACCTCTAAACTGTACCCAGAGCCCTATCACTTCACACCACCTTCATAGCTACCCCCTGGCCCAGGACCATCATCATCTCCATCCTGGATCATTGCCCAAATCTGTCTCCCGCCCACCCTTGCACCCTCTGGGCTGTTCTGAACACAGCAGCCAGTGATAACTATTGAAGCGTCCGTCTATCACGCCACACTTCTGCTCAGATCCCTCAATGGCTTGCCATCTTCCACAGGTTAGATGCCAGCGTCCTTGCCCTGCCTACACGTGGACACCGCTACCTCATCTCCCACCACCCCCTTCTTCACTCCAGCCGCTGGCCTTCCTGCAGTTCTGCAAACACACTAGGTAGCTTCCTACCTCAGGGCTCCTGCACTGGCTGTTCCCTCAACCTGAAATACCGTTTTCCCAGAGAGTCACCTTTTTCCCTCCTTCAGCTCATAACTCAAGTGTCTTCTCACCAAGGCGACTCCCTAACCACACTATTAAGTATTGGGATAATCCCTCCCAAGGACACACACTCCCTACCCCCTGTCCTTACTTTTTCCCATAGCAGCTTCACTATCCAACATAACTTGTATTTCACTCACTTCATTTATTTATGACCAGTCTCCCCATGGTTAATGTAAGTTCCACAAAAGCAGGAATTTTTTATTCTTTTGTTCCCGACCTAGTTACCTAGAACAGGGCCTGCCATATTGCAGGCACTGAATGAATATTCACTGAGCAAAGAAATAAGATGAAATGGCACCTGCCCTTATGTCTCTCAGATTTATAAAAAGCACACAGGAAATAAAGAATGTGAAAGTAACTACTAAACAATCTGACACTTCGATAACTCTGTGCGTAGTGATATTATCGTTGTCATTGTACTGAAGATGTGTCCCCATCCTGCTGGATACGGCCCGAATGAGTCGTCCTTGAACTAGGATTCCTCGCCTCCCTTTCGCTTACCTACTTCAGTAAAAAGATTGGCAACTGAGAATTTCCACAGCACCAGGATTCTGGAAAGAATTAGGTTCATGGATCTGCTCAATATCTAACCTACAAATGATTATCTTAATCATGAATTGGGAAGACTAGTGGGAGGGAGAGGGGAGATTAAAAGATTAAGTATGATCACTTAAGAGTGCTTGATCTGCCTTCACTGGATGTCAGAAATACCCCTTAACCTCCACTCGGTGGAGGGAGAGGACCCTGTCCTTGACCTTTGCTCAGCCTTGATGGTACAACCACGCCTCACCCACGTTGGGTTTCTGTATAAACTCTTAATGGGCAAAAGGTTGAGTTCAACTGAATGTTCTCCATCTGGAAGCTAACAGTACACAAAACGCTCTATTAACTCCAGGAGATAAAGAAAATGGTGTGTTTTACCGTGACACACCCAGAATTAGTTTTGGATGCACCACAGAGAAATGAAACAGAGTCAGAAGCCTCTTCTAAATGCAAAATGTCTCACAGTCAGTAAAAAACTCAGCTTGAAGACAAACTTGCTAACCCATATCCCATCCTGGCTAGAATGACTGTTGAAAACTCCTGTCTAAGGGTTCCCCCAAAGCCGTAGCCCTGTAGGGAGGCCAACAGTAACCTTTCCCTTGCAGAACGAACCTTTAGTTACTGTGGGTAAACTGCAAAGCACTGTGAATCCTGGTGAGGAAGGTAATTAATCTAATTGAGCTGAACACGTAAGGGCTTTCAAGTGGATAAAACTGCATCTTGGAAATTTAAAAAAAAAATGCATCCTGGGACACCTGGACCCAGCAACGATGCCGGCTCCCCTCACACACTGGACAGAGGTGAGAGCTGTCCAGTCCTACTGAGCTTTGCTTTTGCCTTTTCGTTGTAAAACCTTTCATTCTAAAAGTGGATTTCCTTTCTCATACCCTCCAACCTCTTTAGAAAGAAGCGACTCATAAAATTACATCCCACTAAAGGCCCTGACATCAAAGCTAGAAAACTGACCGATTTAAGATTTTGCTTGTCGGTGACATACCAGGTCGGACTTGTTCTTCTCACATTGTTAGGTTGAGACTGAATTACCCAAGAAGTGGGAGGAAGAAGCAAGTCAATCAGAAAGAATTACACAAGTTTCCATAGAAAACACTTTCCTTTTTCACAGTCTGTGACTAATTAGACAAGAATGCTCAATCTCGTCCTCATCGATCTTGGCTTTCCTTTTCTTCATTAAAACAGCCAAATTATTTGGCATCTGGACTCTCTCCCAGGAGTGACCACGTGTTTCCAAGCAGGGTCGGATGGCATGGGAAACTCTTTTAAGGATGACACACAGGTAAGCTCGCGATCCGTTGTGCTACCACTGATCCAGGCACCTGTGGGGGTTTTCGGCAGGTATAAAGAATACTCTTCACTGTGGATGGTATCTTACAGTTGACTTCAGCATATGAAATGATTTATTTATTACAGTGAAACTGGGGACAATGAATGAATCCATACCAGACCAAATGATTACAAATACAGAAATAGCCCAATATTGCTGACATGACCTTTTTTTTCTTTCAAGGAGCAATGATTTTTTTTCACTTGCTGTTGATTCCACACTGGGTTTGATATTTTCATCACACACAAGTCAGGAAATGTGCAGTTAATGTTCCAATAGCCACTCCTCCCATGAACTTCTCACGGAGACTCACACCTGGCTTGGTGTACATCCCTGCGCCCACCTCAGCAGGTCATCGTTTCAATAAATAACACTCCAGTGTAACAAGACAATGCCACGTTCTTGGGAGACACAGATCTGACACATGTTAATACCTCATTATACCTCCAGGCCTTCTGCCAAGCAGGAGGAACAGAGGATCACCTTCCCACGTGAACATTACAGGCCTTTCTTGCTGTGAGGATCAAGTCCAGCATATTTATTTCATTCACCACATGGTCATTTTTCCCTTTAGAGGAGATTCCGAGAATAAAAGCTATGTTAGTACATTATGCTTGAGAATTTTAAACAAACTGGAGAGGCACATCGCTTATGGTTTTCATACCAAGCATACCCCTGCCAGGCGCCACATAAATACCGCTTTCAGCTCAGAAAGCACTCACCCCCCTAGGAAACCCTACGTGAGCAGGAGACACAAAATTCTGCCGATTTAGGAAAACAGGGTCACGTTCACACGTCCTTCTCACTGACGGGCCCGTGGTCTGGGGGGATGCGCAGGACTGGGCTGGAGAGACCTGAGAGGTGACAGGACCTCCTTAGTTCCTGACACATTTTCAGTTTAGGAATTTTTAAATAAAAATTATATTCCAGTTGCTTTATCTCAGAAAGCGGGAAAGAAAGTGGCCACAAACTTCTAACTACAGCAGAAGCATCTACACTTGTAGCAGCTGCAAATGACTCAAGCTACAAACGTCAAATTAACCTGTCACCCAGATCTCCCAGCTTTACGGCTGTGCTTTCCAGCTGCCCCTCAGCACCAACCAACCCCACGCACCGCCCGCAAGAGTAAGTGTCCGGTTCTTACTGAGCGAAGTCCCTTAGGGCATTTCCCACCTTGGGCAGAATTCTAAAACCGTTCTTGGAAAGCACCTCCGTTTATTTCAAAAACGACCTAGTGACTGAGGAGAGGTTAGACCTCGGAGCAGCTGAGCCGAGTCGCCTGCAGGGAACACGAGCGGGAATCGCGTTCGTCTTGGTGCCAAGTGACCTGGAGTACAGGAATGTGCTTCAGGGGCCGCAGAATGTTCCGGGTACCTGTGACCAACACGCTTCTCACTGCGGGCTGACTAGACCTCAGCTGGGGGCGTGCTTTGCGATCTGTGGCACGACACAGCCAGGAACACAGGGGACCCGGTGTCTCAACTGGCCTCTACAGCCGGGAACTGCACTGCCTCCGTCTAAACCAGAGGTCACCTCAGCAGACCAGCAGAGACAAGACACACGATGAGGTCAACTTCAGTCAACCTGAGGTGCACAAACAAAGGAGGAAATGGACACGATGACCTCACGGGTTACAACATCGTCGGAATAAAATGCCATTCTTAGAATGGTTCAAAGGAAAAATGACACAAAGTCACGGTTACCGTTATTGGATACGACACAACTCGCTTAGTTTATTGTCAAAGAGCACATGCAAAGCTGCTCTTTCCAGATCCCAAAACAGACTTACAACAACTTCATAGGGATGATTTGTTGAACTGACAGTGGCCTACAAATTAAAACAGAGAGACATAAATTCAATTTAGGAAAAAACAGAGACATAGACCACACACGTATGTATCGCGTGTCACCCAGACACGCCTCACTTTCCTGAGCCAGAACCACATGCTCTGGAGGGTGAAACCAGGCCCCGCCGGGCTCCAGAGGTCACTGGGGCAGGACGCAGTGACTCCCATCTTCAGGGGACAAGCTTTTTCAGAAGGCAGAGTGACAGTTACCCTGAGAATACAGCTCAATTCTGCAACGACTTCTCTGTATCATCTTCACTGCACCCATTTATTAACTGAACAAATGTTCTATTTATTCAGCACTTACTCTGTGCCAGGGACTGCGCTCTCAGCGTTGCTCTTTCCTAAGAGGCACAGTTGTACCCAAGCCCAATTCATTTCTTGGTTGGATTGATTTTCCAAGCTCTCTTCACATTGACCTTTCCAGTGATGCCCCGTTCATTCAGTCCCCAAGGTCACCAGCATCCTCATTTCAAACTAGGAGCCTCCTCTTCATGCTCTTTTAATACATTTTGGTGGCAAGAGAGCCCACTGGTGCCCCAGTTCATCTCTCGAGATAATCAAAGCAGCTCCTGTTCTTTGCCCTCTCCATTCCTGCCAACTCCCTTTGTTCCTCCCCGTCCACTGACTCGGTATCCGCTGATTGAGTCATCCCATCAGGCACCTTGCTCAGGAATGGCTTACTCCTTTCTTTATTCAGATAACTCTGATGTGCTACTTTTCCTACACAATTTGTCTGATAATCATCTAAATGCCCTATCTAAATGTATCAATCCCCTCCCATCCCATGAAAAAGTGCCTACAATAACAGTAACACTGAACACCTCATAAAACATTTCCAATTATACCATTTCAATCAATCCTCGACAATGAAACAGGTATTACTTAACATATTTTACACACAAGGAAACCGAGGTGTGTCTAAATTAACTAACTTGCCTGAGATTATACAGCAAGTGAGGGGCTCAACTGCGATTCAGCCCCCGTCGGTCAGTGGCTAAATCACGAATCATGGCTTCTACTTCTCACTCCTGTCTCGGGCCAAGCCCTGCTCAAGAATCCACCATGAGAAATAATAGGTTAGAGTGGAGGGTGCTTACCCTGCCTCACTGGTGGAAGGCCAAACCGGGCCAAAAGGTGAAGTGAGAAGCTGCTAAGCCAAAAGAGACAGGTTTTGAGGCCTGGACTCTTCCATGGCCTAAGGAGTGAAGTTAAAGAGTAGGCTCCAACAAGGAATTATCAGGAGAGGCCCTAGAATGAAGCTGCAGAGGCTAAATTACAAAGTATACTAGATATTTTTTTAAGGAACACCTGCATGTCACACATGCTAATTAGTAAAAAAGAAAACAGCCCTTGGCTCCTGAAGAGTTAGGATTTTTTTTTAAAACAAGACCAAAACGAAAAAGTTAACTACCAAGAATTATATTTAGAAAGCTTAAAGAAAAATGAAGAGAAAAAGGATTCTAGGATTCTCAGAGGAAGAAAGTGGAGTTCTGTTACTAAGGTGGGACAGGGACGTATTTTCTGCCCAATGGCCTGAAAGATGAAGATTTGGTGACATGCCCACATGCCTGGCCACAGAGTTACCCAATATCTCGGCTACCAAAAGTCATGCTCTGACTCATGAGCCTTGCCTGGCAGGACCTTCCAATTCCACCCAGAAGTTTCTGCTTATTCTTGTGAAGAACACAGTAGAAAACACAACTGGTAATACATTTTTTAAAAAAGAAGAGTGAGGGGAATGCTTTCCATCTACCAGACAGGAGGACAAACACCCTGATTTTCTTGTCTGCAGCTTTCTGGAGCCATACTGCATCAGACAACTATATCCAGTTGAAGAAAGTAGGAAACTGGTAGTCAATCTCAGCTGAGTGACGCTATCTTGATGAAATTCAAAATTTCGTATGCATCTATGCTAGGCCTGATTAGTGGCAAAGAAATAACAAACAGAAAATACTCCATTTTACTGGCTATTGAAGATATTTCCCATTAGGGTTTTGTTTTATCCATTACGATTTTGTTTTTTATTTGATTGTTTCTTCATTTGTTCCTTTATTCTTTCATTTAGTCAGTGAGCTTTTTATTGAAGTAGAACATGCAATACAGGATTTGTGATAAAATATAAAAACAGATCTTTATAAAATGTCATTCCGTCCTACCACAGGACACCTGTATGGCTCTGGGACAGTCACAGTACTTCTTGGAGGAGGTTTTTCATTAGTAAAAGAGGGGTAATAGAGTCTGCCCTACCCATCTTCAAGTGGTTTTCTGAAAGTCAAATCAAACGATGAATCTGAAAGTATGAGCATGAATATATACGGATCAGAAAACCTAGTAGCAAGAAAGTATATACGTACCTTGCAGAGACTTCCTGGGTGTGTGTGTGTGTGCATTGTGGGCACATGTGCTACCAGCATGAGTACTGGGCACGGCGTTGTGCCGTCCAGGTCGTATTATCACGGCCCAGGTGTGACTACATTTCTGCAAGCCTCCACGTTCAAGGCAAAAACACACCTTGACAACAGCCGCCTACGTACCTGAACTTGAACTGTGGGGCTATTGTGGTGCTATCCCAACATCTAATTTTCAATCATGCCAACTCTAGAGCTCTTTTTAATTTTCCCCACTTTGCTCTTATTCCAAAAGCTTGACTGGTGGAGAAGATACTTGAAACTTCCCAAAACTGTGATTTTGTGATCCTGGGGTGTCATCATGCCCGCCGTGCTGGTGGCAGAAGGGTGGCTGCCTGAGAGTTATATAAAACGAGTACCGCCAGGAAAGAACTTTCTGAAGAAAAACCTAGTGGCCTGCAAATTGGCAACGGGAA
>PVJI01033889.1:0-10886 GCA_004026765.1 Micronycteris hirsuta | reverse complement strand
AAGGCAGACTGTCCCCATTCCCAGAGCAGAAAGGGGTCATCTCCTTTGGCCATAGCAGCCCTTGAGGACGGAGGGTACCTGTGGAGCAGGGTGGCTCCAGCCTACACCAGCATGTCAATCTCTACTGAAGAACCCCGGGTGACTCTTGACGTGACAGGTAAGAAAATTAATTTTCTTCTTGATACTGGGACCACTTTGCCCTCAGTTCATACACTGGGCCTCTTTCCTCTAACTCAATTAGTATTATAGGGGTTGAAGGATAATCTAGGACTTGTTTTACACGCCCCCTATCACTTGCCAGTTTGAAAGCAAATTTCAAAGCATTCTTTCCTAATTATTCCACAATGCCCCACACCATTGCTAGGACGGGACCTCTTAGCCAGATTAGGAGCTATTCTGAAGTTTCAGGAGGTACCAGATAAGGTCCTTAAAATTATGTTAGCCTGTGAAGACAAGAAGGAAAATGACATCCCAGAGCAGATTTTACAAGGAGTAGATCCCCTAGTTTGGGACTCTGCAGTTCCTGGCAGGGCCAGCACAGCCCAGCCAGTCCAAATTCTCCTAAAGCCTGGGTAGCTTATCCCCACAAGAAATAATATCATATCAAGCAGGAGGCCTTAGAGGGTCTGCAGCCCATCATAGAGAAGTTTATTACACACGGGGAGCTGGTACCCTGTCAATCCCCCAGCAATGCTCTAATACTCCCCGTTCATAAGCCCACAGGGGAGTACCAGTTGGCCCAGGATTTAAGATTAATTAATGAGGCTGTAGTTCCCTTACATCCCTTTGTGGCAAAAGTTTATACTATCCTCACCCAGATACCAGACTATACTCAGTGGTATACTGTCTTAGACTTAAAAGATGCCTTCATTTGCATCCCTGTCCACCCAGATTCCCAGTACCTATTTACATTTGAGTGAACAGACCCCAAAACAATAACCCATCAACAGTCCACCTGGATGCTTCTACCACAAGGGTTTAGAGACAGCCCCCATCCATTCTTTAGAGTGTTAGAAAAGGATCTAAGAGATTTACAGCTAGGAGAAGGAGCAGTCCTACAATATGTAGATGGTATCTTAATCTGTAGCCCATTGAAGGAAGCCTCAGATTGCAACACTATCCTAACTCTGAACTTCCTTGAGGGCCGGGGATATTGAGTCTCTAAGAAAAAGGCCCAAATTTCCAGAGTAAACTATTTAGGATATATCTTAACTCCAAGATCTAGGCAGCTGTCACCAGAGAGAATAAAGGCTAATGCCAAGCTAACACCACCTGCTACCAAATGGCAGCTCCGCTCTTTCCTGGGAATGGCTGGGTTCTGCAGGATTTGGATCCCAAGCTTTGGACTAATTGCAAAGCCCTTATATGAAGCTATTAAGGGGCCAGACATCAAACCCATTATATGGGGAAAGGAACATGATCAGGCTTTTAATAAAATCAGGCAGGCTCTAGTCAAGGCTCCAGCCCTAGGTATCCCTGACTTAAACAAACCTTTCTCTTTACACATATCAGAGAAACAGGGAATAGCATTAGGAGTCTTAGTCCAGCAACTAGGAAATGAACCTCAATCTGTTGCATATTTCTCTAGAAAGCCGGACAACGTAGAAACTAGGTGGATTGCAGCCTTTCCGACCAGGGAAGAGAAAGCCACAGAAGTAGCAAAGGCTCTCCTAAAAAAAATAATACCCTGATTTGGTCTCCCACACTCCCTACAAAGTGATAGCAGGCCTTCCTTCACCTCTAAGATCATTCAATCAGTCTCTGAGGCCTTCGGTATAAAATATTACTTCCACTCTGCTTGGAGACCTCAGTCCTCTGGGAAGGTAGAGAGGGTGAACCAAACTTTAAAAAGAACATTAGCAAAGTTCTTTCAAGAAACTTCTGAGAACTGGGTAAATTACTGTCTATAGCTCTCATGGGAATAAGGGGCGCTCTAAGGCTAATACTAGGCTCAGCTCTTTTGAAATGCTAGGTGGCAGGCCATTCCTAACTGTGGATTTAATATTTGGTACCAAGACCCACCAAGCCGTGAAGCATGTAATAAACTTGGGGCAGGTACAAAAAACATTGCGGGAATATGGGAATGAAGTCTTGCCTCCTCCCAAAGGAGAACTCCTAGCCACTATCTCTCCAGGAGACTGGGGACTTCTCAAAACTTGGAGAGAAGGATCCCCTGTAAATCACTTAACCCTAAATGGAAGGGACCCTACAAGGTTGTCCTGAGTACCCCCACGGCTGTGAAGCTATTGGGGGTCAGTAGTTGGGTTCACATTTCCAGGGTAAAGCTGGCTCCTGTTGATCTGGTTCACTCCCGAGACCAGCAGAGGAATCCAGATTCCACATACACCTGTGAGCCAGTAAAGGACCTCAAACTCCTGTTCAAGAAGAAGACACTCAGATAGCAGGATGATACCACATACTCCTGTGAGCCGATGGAGGACCTCAAGCTCCTTTTGCACAGACTACACTTGAGTCTGATAAGCAGCTTTCTATTTTACCCCTTAAGCCTTTTTGCTTATGCTAAATCTCCACCTAAAACTGCCTATGAATTAGCCAATCGTATGGCCCAATCTTTAAAATTTAAGTTCTTCCTGCTGGCTTTGTCTTTCCACCTATACCTAGGGTTATGTTCAGCCATTGGCATCAGAACAATGGGGAAATGTCTCTGTTACCCTGGACAAAAAGACTGTATATTCCAGCCCATGGGACTTTATAGCTACTCATAACCTTGTTAACTATTACCCGGGACCTTCTCCACTAGCAGTCAATGCTCTCCTAGAGGGCCTCTAGCTTTTCACTTAATAAACCATCTACCGGTCGACTACCCCCTCTGCATTGTCAGTAGAGCTCTAGGAAGCATACCTGTGAGAAGGCTTGCTAATAACCATTGCTGACCAAAGTTTCTAATCTCATCCCTGGTTGGTATGGCTCAGTGGATTGAGTGCTGGCCTGCAAACCAAAGGGTTGCCAGTTCAATTCCCAGTCAGGGCACATGTCTGGGTTTCAGGCCAGGTCTCCGGTTGGGGGCATGCAAGAATCAACCACACATTGATGTTTCTCTCCCTCTCTTTCTTTCTCGCTCACTTCCCCTCTGTCTAAAAATAAATAAATAAAATTTTTTAAAAAAAGTCTAATCTCAGAGCCCCCTCCCACAAACACTGCTTGTAGAATTCTCCTTACCTCAATACCTTATATCTCTGGGGAAATTCCTAACCCAGGGGATGAAACAAATTTCATATATACCTGCTTTGCAAAGCCAGCTGTTCCTAGCCCGCCTTTAGACAAAAGCTCACCAAAAACAGCTTACTGCCAAGGTAGGCTGTCCTATAAAGTTAAAGTATTCCTCCCACAAGAAAGAGGACTATATCACTCTGTACCGTGGCTCTTGGGTCACCATACATTTCGGAACAAAGAAGGCCTCTAACTTTACTGAATTCATAAATAGCACAAGTTTCCACAATCCCATAATAGACCCCCTGGTCACAGCCTCACTGGCAGCCTAAGTATTATAATGGTGGGTTACTAAATACCCAAGAACCAAACAACTAGTCAAAGGCAGATACACCTCTGTAGACACCCAGCCAGTTCAGATGGCAGAAATTGCTCTGATGGCAGAAATACCCTCTTTGACAGGAGTCTATTGCGTTTGTGGGTACTAGGCACTATGGGTCCACAGTGGAAGGGAATCTGCTCCCTGGGGTATGTTCTTCCTGACATTTCCATAGGGTTGGAAAATGCCTTCCTCCCTTTCCCATTACGAGGGCAAGGACATCTTTTCAGGAAGGCTGGCCCCCTTATTTCTCTAATAGCACTTATTGGGATTCTTTCTGCCACAGGAATAGCGGTAGGGGGTACTTCATTAGGAATCCACCACTACCTATCACAGAAAACAGCTGAGTCATTAACTAAAACAGGGGAAACACTTGCAACACTCCAAGAGCAACCAGACTCATTAGCTGGAGTTGCCCTCCAAAATCAAAGAGCATTAGACCTCCTCCCAGCCTCAGCAGGAGGAACATGTTTGTACTTCAAGGAAGAATGTTACTTCTACATTAACAAGTCAGGGCAGGTCCAGCAAAACATCCAAAGTATCCTTGACTCTATATCTAGAATCAAGAATTCAACCTCTTTTTGGGATTCAAATTCATGGCTCATGCCTTTACTTCTGCTTTTTGCAGCACCAGTACTAATTATACTATGATACTATTATTTGGACCCACGATAATTTACTAACTACATTAATCTCTTCTAGAATAGAGGCTTTATAGCTGCAAATGATTGTCATGAACAACTATCAACCTCAGGGACTGGAGAGTTCAGGCATCTGTTGTGGCCCGATGAAAGGACACTTCACTCCACCTCTTCTGACCCAAGACATACAGCATTGCTGACACTCTCAGAAATTCCTCACCAACTCCCAGATGGAAAAGGGTGAGTTTCGTGGTTCTCAATAGGCAGAGACTACTGTCCCATCCAAGCCTGAAGCAGCTACAGAAGACGAACCTTCACTCCTCAGTAACCCCAAAATGAATTTTTTTATAACCATGTGTCTCGGGGGGAAATGAGGCAGGAGACAGCATAGGAAAAACTCTGAGACATTGCTGCTGTTACTGGCCAGCGTCTAGTGTCCTGGTTGCCAGGAAATACCTTTTAGCACTTAGATAGAATGAATAGCAAACCAAGGCAGGGAGGAGGAGGGAGACATGTCCCACACGCTAACTCAGTTAGTTGTCCTGAGCCTGTTCTAATAACAATGCCAGGTGTTCCAACATCACAAGAAACACTATGTTAGCACAGGAGGAGGGAAGTTCTTGAAATTCTATGCATCGTTTCTACTACCTGGGAAAGAAAGCTATTAGAACTGTATATTCGTCCCAAGGCCTGGAAGGTGGGACAGGGTCCACAGTGCCCAAAGAAGCAGCCCATAAAACTACTTAGGGCCCTAGCTCAGTGGATTGAGTGCCAGCCTGTGAACCAAAGGGTAGCTGGTTTGATTCCTAGTCAGAGCACATGCTGGGGTTGCGGGCCAGGTCCCCAGTTGGGGATGTGCCAGAAGTAACCACACATTGATGTTTCTCTCCTTCTCTTTCTCCCTCCCTTCCCCTCTGTCTAAAAATAAATAAATAAAATCTTTAAAAAAATAGAAGCAAAAAAAGTGCTTTAAATATTTAAATTGAAAAAGACCTCCTACAGAGTGTCTATTGATTTTTAAATTTTTATTGCATGTAGGCATACACATAATATTTAAAATTTTAATTTATTTATTTTTAAAAAGAGAGACAGAAAGGGATAGAGAAACATAGATTTGTTGCTCCACTTATTTATGCATTCATTGGTTAGTTCTTATATATGCCCTGATCTGGAATCAAGCGTAGAACCTCGGTGTTAGGGTTGACCTTCTAACCAAATGAACTCCCTGGCTAGGGCCCATACTACCTTGTTCATTAAAATATTTCATGTAATGTAAAAGAATTCTCAGCTAAATACAGGTCAACTTTCATTATAGATATGTGTTTCTTTATTTACTCTAAATATAATTCTTCAATATATTCCTAATCTTATTGAATCGACAATGCCATACTAATCATCTCACCTATACATTATTAATTATGTCTGTAACTCACCATATCTCTTTCATTATGATAATTATAATACCACTTCCCCACTAACAAAAATACCAAGAAATTTGTCAGCATTTAATTCTCCAGTTTTCCAACAACTAATTTATCTTAATAGATATTGAAATTACAAGTAGACACCTGTTTATGTTTGTATTACTCATCTTTATTAATTTTCAAAGGCTTGTCCTATATGCCTGTGACATTTATGTCATATGCATGATGGGGTAATGAGGTTATTAGTCTATTTCCCAGATTCACAAACATGGGGATACCACCTTACTGCAATGTGCTTTATTGAGCTTCAGAGAATACACATTTTTATCAACAGTAAGGCAAGATCCTCTACCAGCAAAAGATTGCATGCAACTCAATGAAGGCTCAGATAATGGTTTACACTATTTAAACAATAAACTATTTTTTAAAGATTTTTATTTATTTCTAGAGAGAGAGGAAAGGAGGGAGAAACAGAGGGAGAGAAACATCAATGTATGAGATACATTGATCAGTTACCTCTTGCATGTCACCAGATGGGGACCCTGCCACAACCCAGGCATGTGCCCTGACAGGGAATCAAACTGGCGACCCTTTGGTTCATAGGCCAACACTAAATTCACTGAGCCACACCAACCAGAACACAATAAAATATTTTTAAATTAAGGTATGTTGCCCTGCTTGGTATGGCTCAGTGGATTCAGTGCTATCCTGGGAACCACAGGGTCTCAGGATCAGTTCCCAGTTACAGCACATGCTGGGTTGCTGGCCAGATCCCCAGTAGGGGGCACATAAGAGGCGATCACACATTGATGTTTCTCTCCCTCTCTTTCTCCCTCCCTACTCCTCTCTCTAAAAATAAATTAATAAAATCTTTTAAAAAACAAATTAAGGTATGTATAATGTTATTTTTCATCTTTTGGTATTGCGTATTTAATAGACAACAATGTGCACTTTGGAACAAAGAAATTGTTGTGATTATTTGTTGACAGGAGAGACCTGGTTCTTCTTGCTGACACATGTAAAGAATTACAGATCAGCAAATCTATTAGCGTGAAATCAGTCTATTAGTGACCCGTTCCCATGGAAGAGAATGGGACTGGGTAGAGTGGGAGGTGAAAGGCAAAGTTTCAGGGCAAAGCAGGGCAGCAAGAGTAAGAGCAGCTGAAGACCAAGGTGGCAAGCCCCTGGGTAGCCTGAGGCCGGGTGGCCAGAGGCCAGTGGCCTAGGAACCAAGAGCACTAAGAGCGCCCCGAGCCTCCAGAGCAAGAGAGAGAGTCCTTTGTTCTGAGGACTTATATAGTTGGTGGGATAGGAGAAAAAGTTACATATTGATTAACAGGTACATGTGGTATGTGTGGGGGTCTGTTAGCCCGAATCCTTATCTTGCTCCAGACTCCATTCGTTCGTCTTGTTGTAAAAAAAAATACGTGACAAAGGACAGTTAATTAAAATTGGGGCGCTTTCTAGAGTTATTTACGGGCTCATCTGCAAGCCTCAAGGACTCCCTTGTAAAACAGATAGTGACCAGACGTAGGCAATTAACCGAAGTTGGTTATGGTCTTCTTCTTTGGGCACCGTGGACACCCTCCCGCATTCCAGGCCTTGGGATAAAAGCACAGTTTCAAGGACTTCCTTCCCAGATAGTGGAAATGCTACCTAGAATTTCAAGGACTTCCCTTCTTTCTTGATAACATAGTGTTTCTTGTGATGTTGGAACATCTGGCAATATTATCAAACCAGGCTCAGGACTGCTGAGTTAGCATGTGAGACCTGTCTCCTTCCTCCTCCTTGCCTCAGTTTACTATTTATTCTACTTAATTGGTAAAAAGGCGTTTCCTGGCCATCAGGGTGCCAGACGCTAGCCAGTAACAGTATTGCAGTCTCAGAGTTCTTCCTATGCTGTCTCCTGCCTCATATTCTTATTAGCATATTCATTTGGTTGGTCTGCAAATTTACATGCAGTTTCTGGACTAAATTCATGTAATTGCATGTCTTTGGTGTCTTCAACATATACTCCATTGTTTGGGAAAAAATGTGAATTTAAGTTAGAGGCATCTGATCACATCAGTGAAGAATCCAGTCACAATATGGCCCAGGAGAGCTATGACTTCTGGCTACATTAGGTACAGATGCATGTAAGTATTAGTGTATTACTTATTACATTTAATTTGCATTATGCGTCCTACTCATACAGAATAGATAATATTAAGGACTAGAGCAACCACATTCTGCCTGAGGGAGGCACATGCCCCACAGCCTGAATCAAAGGTCCAGCAGGCATAGCAGACCCTTCCTAGCCCAAGAAATAATGTCCACAGGGGCGGCTACAGAGCAGTTCCGTTTACTCATGGTAACGTTGGGGTATAAACCACCAAACCCACTTCTGAAGTCAGAGGGGAAATACAGGACCCCAGACTTGGACTGTACAACCTCCATTATGTAGAAGGCAGGCGTGGAATATCACAAGGCTGAGTCAGTACTCAGAAAGGTATTTCCCTCAGGGGCCATACTCTAGGGCGGGACTTCCGTCGGTCTCGTGGCAGTTATTTCCTCTTCTCTCAGTTTCCACAGTGCTGGGTCAGGCTCTTCTGGTCACAGGATCAGGTGGAGAAGACGTCAGTGTGCTGCTCCGCACAGAAGCTGTGAGGCCAAGTCCGCTGCCCGGTGTCCAGCGTCAGGCTTGGGACAGCAATCCCAGTACCCGGGACACCCTCCTTGCCCGCCGCTCCCGAACATCCTCCAACCACCGAGTCCTATGGCGGCGACTGCGCTGTGGCGCTCGGCTGAGGTGAGTGCATGAATCTGGGCCCTCCTCCACCTGCTGCCCGGGTGCGGGACGCCCGTCACGTCCTAGAACCCCGGCCCTGGCGTCTGGAATCTTAGGTGCTCGTGGGTGACACTCGGTGTTACCGGTTGGCATGGCTGACCGGCTGAGGTGCCGCCTTCTAAACACGTGCAGGTGTTGTTGGCCCCGAAAGGCCCACAGACGTGGCCTCGGCCTTCCATCTGCTTTAAACCGTCTGAGGCGGAGGGGTGGCACCTTCTTCCTGATGGTCCGGGGAGCTCGGGATGGTTGTGAACCAAGAGAGACATAGGCTGTGTCATGGTTTTGAAAGCCTTTTAGATCCTTCTGAGATAGAAAACCAACTGAAGTTGGATGATGAGGACACTGAGGCACAGGAAGAAGAGCCCTTGTCCAAGGTCACGGAACTGGTAAGCGGCTGCACTGAGGAGACACTTGGCCGGAGGTCACCATAACCCAGGGCTGGGATGTTACAGCTGAGACCTGCTTACCAGGAGCTGAGGGGGATTGCTTCATCTCACTGGTGCTGAAGTTGAAAATCATTACCAAACTAGATAAAGATGGACAGGGTCCTTCCCATTCCTACCTGGTGATGACTTTACCGTATAGTGTGTAAAGGCTCTTCCCTTGGTAATTTTCCAACTTTAAATGATAAGACCCTGGTGATACCCCAATCCTGAGTGCAGGTCTCAGGAAATATCAAGGTGCTCCCATTTCTCGTGTCAGCATAATAAATATTCAAACTGTAGAGACTTTTTAAAATGTTTATTTGTGCCGAAGTGAGGACAATTTCAGGACTCAAAATCTCTACGGAGTGTGAAAATTCTTCGGAGATGGCAGTTTTACCACTTATTTTATTTTATTATTTTTTTTACCACTTACTGTATTGTATACATCAGAGTCAAAAAGGAAGATGTATTAATATTTAATGAATTAACACAATAATAACACGGAGTAGTTTCTTGGTCTCTGCCCTCAGGCAGTGTTTGTGCCCTGAGAAAAAAGGAAATTATCCTGACATTCCAAAGGTGTGTTAACAGATGTGCTAAATACAAAAATGGGCTTGGGTAAGATACAAATTGCCTTTCCTGCCCTGGCTGGTGTGGCTCAGTGGGTTTAGCACTGGCCTGTGAACCAAAGGGTCACTGGTTCAATTCCCAGTCAGGGCATATGCCTGTGTTGTGAGCCAGGCCCCCAGTTGGGGGTGCACAAATGGCTACCACACATTGATGTGAATTCTTCTCCCTCTCTTTCTCCCTCCTTTCACTCTCTCTAAAAATAAATAAATAACATCTTAAAAAAAAAAATAACGCTCCTCAGGGAAGATACAGACCTAGGACACAATGACTTGCCATGACTCTCTTTTAGTTTGAAACTTTTAATTTCAGACCACACATCGGGAGGGGTCTTTTCAGTCTCTCATTTCCTAAGGCCATCTCAGAGGACCACCCATCATCCCCCCTCCCTCAGCATCCCCCGCCTGCCCCCAGCAAACTGATCAGGTTTAGTATGTGCTCTCATCCCTTTTTTCTTTTATTTTTTGGTCCACAGAGCCAGCCAGTATAAGCGCTGATGGCTGGTTGTCTGGGAACAGACACCTGCACCTCCAAATGCTTGGAGATGCCACAGAGCTGGGAATAGGGACCTCAGTCTCCTTTGTGTTAAAAACAAGGTGCAAAGGGGTGGAAAATCAGACTTGTAAAGTAGCCAAATGATAATTTGGATATCTGTTAGGGAGATAATGGGGCGTTTGCATAAAAGAAAGGAGTTGGTCTCTCCGGGGTGTAACAGGCTTCATCTAGCTGCCTAGTGGGAAACAGATTATGGGGGTTAATGGAAGAGGCCAGAAGCTCTGGATCCTGGGACTTTTATGATCCATAGGAGAGCTGATGGCACCAAGTTGGGCCTCAGAGATAGGAAAAAAGGTTGGATTCTTGGTCCATCTTTTATTATTTTATTGAATTTTTCCCCCATTCCCATTTATCTCCTTCATACCTTCTTCTGCCTCAGTCCATCCCCTTCCCCTTTATATTTTTTAAGAAGGGCAAACACAATTTCAGATTTTGCAGTTGCAGGAAGAAGGAAAGATTTCAAAACCACCCCAATGTTTTTGGTCCTAGCAGCTAAAGCAGTAGAGGTTCTATCAACTGAGCTGGAGATGATGGTGGTAGTTTAATTCTCTTTAGGAATATCAGAAGGTTCTTTTAGTTCACACTTTTCTAAGTTACAAAGAGTAATGAGTGGCAGGATGCTCACAAAACTGGAAGACATAGTTGAACAAATGAAGAATACAATAAAGATAATGGAGGAAGATTTACAGGGAACCAATAGGGAAAAAAAGGAAGCTGGGACTCAAACCAATGGGGTGGACCAGAAGGAAGAAACAAGAATTCAAAAAAATGAGGAGGGACTCAGGAACCTCAGAGACATTTGTAAACGACCCAACATCCGGATCATAGGGCTGCCAG
>PVJI01033888.1:0-10889 GCA_004026765.1 Micronycteris hirsuta | reverse complement strand
ATTCCCTATGTATATGCGGCTCCCTCTCTTTGGCAGAATACACACTATCCTTAGCCCCAGACAGAGCTATTCTGTCTTCTGTTGTTTGTTTTTTAAAGGACTTGCCCCTGGTTTGGGACAGGCAGGAGTTGCACTGGAATAGTCTAGTGGTAAACATTCCGGATGAAAACAATAAAATCGGTGCTCCTGGGAGGAATCCGACGAATGAAAATAAACAGCTGCTATGTGCATGCTGCTTTATAGTGTTTCTGGGACTCGCCACGAGATTATTTACACACTAACTACCTAGGTAAGGTGGAAAAGACAGCCGCAATGGTAAGCATTAAATGTAACCACGCGGATGTAACCGCTCCACTCCTACTGTGAACGGGCCGTGCTCCAATGGGCTAGTTAAAGCGACCTCTCCCAGTTCCCTTTTTTCTCCACGTCGTCCTGTTTATGGAAGGCGCCTCACTCGGCTTAAGGCTCTGCTGTTACCCTCTTGAAATTCAGAACTTTTCAATTTATTTTTGGTGTACGTAGAGTTGGTGTTCAATCTTACATTGGTTACATTAGTTTCAGGAGCGCAATATAGTGATCCGATATTTTTATACGTTGCTATGTGATCACCTCGCCAAGTGAAGCCATCATCTGGCCCCATGTAAATGTATCACAAGATCATTGACTGTATTATCTTCCCGTCAACTAATCTGTGGCAAAGGAGGTACAAACAGACACTGGAGAAACAATAGTCTCTACAATTGGACAGATAGGTGCAAAACAAAAAAATGAACCTGAGCCCTGGCTGGGTAGCTCAGTAGGTTGGGGTATCTTCGCCGTGAGCCAAGGTGGCAGGTCTGGTCCTGGGTCCAGGTAAGTGCCGGAAGCAACCCGTGAATGCATAGGCGGGTGGAACCGAAAATCAACACTTCTCTCTCTATTTCTCTCTGTCTGCCTCCCTCTCTCCCTCTAAAATCAATAAAATTCAGAGGGGAAAAAAAGGAAGCTGCACCACTCCCTTACACCATAAGCAAAAATAAACACAAAAAGGTTAAGACTTCCATGTAAGGAGCGAAACACCAGAACTCCTAGAAGAACACATCAGAAGCAAGCTACGTGACCTCCGTCACCCTGGAGAGAAATCCTGGAGCTGGGTACACTAGAGCAAAAATAACCGAATGGGACGTCACCAAAATAAAAGGCTTCCGCAGAGCAAAGGAGCCCTCAGGAAAACTACAAGGCCACCTGCTAAGTGGGAGAATGTACTCTCAAATGATACATTCAGTAAGGAGTTGCTATCCAATGCATATGAGGAGGTCCTAAGATTTAATAACAAGAAATAAATAATCCGCTTGAACAATGGGCTGCGGCCCTGAGTAGACACGTCACCAAGGAGGACAGACGGATGGCCGATAGACACAGGACAAGATGCTCAGGGTCACTCACCATCAGAGGAATGCAAATTAAAACCACGATGAGATACCGCCTCGTGTCTGTCAGAAAGGCAATCAGCAAAACGAGGATTGACGAGGGTGTGGAGGGAAAACAATTGTGATACTTTTTGATGAGCGGGAGGGGGCGGGGGTGGCGGCAGCTCCTGTTTTCACTGGGCACTGGTTCTGGAATGCAGTGCATTGAACCTGGTGTCCATTATGTGACACACAGCCACCAGCATCCAATCTTCGCTTTGGAGACCTCAGTGTCTACAAGAACCTTCCCGGGGGTTCTTCGGCCGAAACCCTGTTGGTAACAATTCCCGGGCCCGATTGCCTGTTTCTCCTCGGCTTCCCTCACGAGCTCAGAGCACAGCTTCGCAGAGACTGCAGGACACCTGAGGTTTCAGCAGCTTGAACGCAGACACCAACGTGGGAAGCCCAGCTGTCTTTGATCGAGCACACTCATGAGATCCGCACAGATAGCAAAACAAAATGGGATCGAACCATGATTTTTAACATTATTTCTATCCAAATGGTATTTCTACGCGCCTGTAACGGGCTTATTAGATGCTACATACATTGCATAGTGGAGTAAGTAAAGACTTGACATGCTTCTGGGTTTTCATTTCTGCTTTGGTAAATATGGATGGATAGAACCCGTATGAAAACGTTCTCGATCGTGTGTAAGAGGATAGAGCCCACACTGAATCTTCAGTGTGAGTAGCGGCGGTGGGTGAGGATGATAATAAAACATCAAGACGAAGCCCCCGGTGCCCTGAAATCGGTCTCTACTAAGGGGAAGAGGGAGGAATGTCCGTGAGCTTCCCACGTCCTTGTACGGTAAGATGATTCCAGTGGCGCGTGACACCGTCCCTCGGGGCTGGAAATGCGGCGAAATGACTTGTAATGAAATGTATGGACCATGTAGGGAACCGATATCAGCAAGATGAAGTTCCTAGGACGTCTCTTCAATGCGAGGAGGACACAGCGTGGCATGTGATGATGTAGTAGACCTGGGGAGTCCCACGGCATCACTATTGTCACCGAGCGGTAAGGAGTATGATAGTTACCTAGCTGTTCCATCAGGCAAGTCTGCTGTCAGGGGCCAATCACGCAAAGACTTTTTTGGTCAAGTGGCTCTGGGTGACTTTTCTCTGCAACAGAGAAAAGACTTCCCATCTTGTGCATTCATGTGCCCAAATCACCGGGGGCTGCGAGCGCTTTTCCCAGGGAACACTGGCCAAACACATCTAGGATGAAGTTGAGGCTCTGTATTGCTTCTGAAAGATTTTATTTACTCATTGTTTTAGGGGGAAGGGAAGGGAGGGAGAAAGAGAGGGAGAGAGACATCCATGTGAGAGAGGAATGCTAATTGGTTTCCTCCCAAACATGCTTAACCTGGCCTGCAACCCAGGCACCTGCCCTGACCGGGAATCGAACCAGTGACCCTTCTGTTCGCAGGACAGTGTTCAACCCACAGAACCACACAAGTCAGGACGAGAGTGTGTATTTTTTAAGGAGCTTCCAAACGATCCAGATGTTGAGGCCCGCGGGCAGACGTGGAGTATACAACCTGTGAACACGACTGTGTGTGCGTCTGCTCTGCCGCGCTCCAGAGAAGACACCGTGAGCACCAAACCAGCTAATGCCACACAGAGAAGCCTCCGCATTAACACTAATATTTACTGAGGGGTCTTTTCTCAGCATGGGTGTGTTAGATGCATTTCACTTTGAAAGGAGACTTTGTCTAACTTATAACACCGCCTGTATTTTCATCTTGCTAGTTAAGGGAAATCGAGTAACACATTACTCAACACACTTAAAATTCTAAGACCTGCCTCCTAGAAATATACTCAAAGCCCATAAAATTTTTCATCGTTTGCTGCTGTGTCCAGGAAATTTCTTCTGAAGACGTCCATGTTTCACGTCAGTGCCAAGAAGGAGGCTTTTCCGCGTCTGCAAGGCGAAGTTAGCAGGCCCAGTGAACTTGAACGGCCCCACGAGAGAATTCTTTTCATCCGTGTCCCTATGACTGAATAAAACAGGGGGCTATTCCATAACACACAAACATTAAATATGGACGGTCTCTAAAGAGAGCCGTTTACATCTAAATTCTTAACTGTAAACCTGCCAATGACTTACGTTTTCACTTCCTATGGAAGCACCAAAAGATTGGAATCCAAGTTCATCTATTTTGCTATCTGCCATTTCAGGCAATGAGTACTACCCCGTTAAATAATTTTGTGACTGTCTTAGTTATCAAGAAAAACTCTCAAGATAACACAAGTTGAAGGATGTTACAAGCAGGCAATTCTCTTGGGTTTATATCTCACACTTTTCCAAAATTTTGAGTCAGAAAATTGAAAGAAGACCACATTTTTTTTTAAGATTTTATTTATTTTTAGAGAGAGGGGAAGGGAGGGAGAAAGAGAAGGAGAGAAAGAGCAATGTATGGTTGCCTCTCACATGCCCCTCACTGGGGACCTGGCCTGCAACCCAGGCATGTGCCCCGACTGGGAATCGAACCGGGACCCTCTGGTTCGCAGCCCGCACTCAATCCACTGAGCTACACCAGCTGGGCAAGGACCACATATTTTTTTTTTTAAATTTATTGTTGTTCAAGTAGGTTGTCTCCATTTTCCCCCTATGGCATTTGTCTTTCACCCCCATGAAGGTACCGCATATTTTTGACGACTAGTTTGAAGGGCATAGAAATACACCCAAGGGCCCTGGTGGGGAGGCTCATTTCGCTGGAACTCCGTCCGGTGCATCAAAGGTCGGGGGTTTGACTCCCGGTCGTGGCACGTAGGGGAGGCAACCAATCGATGCTTCTCTCTCACACTGATGCTTCTCTCTCTCCCTCCCTTCCTCCCTCAATAACATCAATAAGCATGTCCTTGGGTGCGGATGAATATAAAGAAATACACACATACACCCTTCCGGTAAGCGACTGATTTCTGGCCGCAGACGCCATCATGGATTTGCACAGTTCCTTAATATATATATTTATTGGAACCTGGATCCCAAATAGCCCACAACGGCCAGACAGCGGACAGTGTTTCGGCACCTGGATGAGGTTTGTATGGGACCGGTTGTAAGGTGTGGAATGGGAAGTCTCATGGCACGGAATTCTTTGATCCCCGTCCAGGGCCCATGCCAGAGTCAACCAATGAATGCGCAATTAGGTAGAACAACAAATCAGTCTCTCTCTCTCTCTCAAATAATTAAATAAAAAAAAATTTAAATAGCATGTGGCCAGGACAAAAATTTAAATAGCATGGGCTCTTGAATATATTTGAATGGCCAACTGGAATTTCGCTGCTGTAATACCTGGGGGCACTTTCATTTCATTGCAATGGAAGGAAAGGGGCTCTTTTTGAACCAAACGGACAATGGCCAACCAAAGCGGATGTTGCTCTTGACTTCCAAGCAGTCCTGTGACCCCAAATTCTTGACTGAATATCGATTGGTATCAAGCACTGGAAGCTCATGCAAAGATCTCCAACTCCTTTAGTGCGGGGGCCCTTCTGTGATCATCGCCTTTATTCCGAGAGCCAAGCTGGGCGCCTCCCGTCCTCCAAAAGCGTGAACTCACTGTTCTCTGTCTCTCTCACGCTCCCTTTTTTACTTTCTTGGAGAATCTGGGCGGTGGAAATGCAGTAAAAACATTTACATCTCAGGGTTGCCGCACTAGATGTTGAAACACTCCTTTTACAACCGAACCCACGGCTTCCGTGGCCTGCCAAGATTGCCGAGATTAAATCACACCTCCCGGGAGTGTTGCCGGGTGAGAACTTAATGAAGGAGAGAAGGCCACCGGCACATCCATCTTGTATATTGCTTGCAGCCGAAACAGCTCTTGGTGGATCCATCTAGAAGTTCTTAAAAAAAAAAAAAAAAAAGAGGAAAGGAAGGAACAATATAATGGCAAACAGTTACATAATTCTGCAGGTTATATTTAGAATCATTTCCACAGTGTGAAAAATAACCGAGGAGAGAACAGCATTAATAATGAGCGTCTAGCTCCCTAGCAGCCCGCGGAGCTCGCCGGGCGGGGCACTGAGCTGCCCCGCGCCCACGAAAGTAGCTCGGCGTTTCACGTCTGACCACGCACCGCAAAAGTCACGGTTCCGTCTCTTATTTTTAAGCTCAGGAGTCCTTGCCAGAAAGGAGGGCAGCTGATTCAGGCTGCCGTCATTTGCCCAGGGTTTCTGTACCGCAGCGAGGAGCCCTCGGAATCTGTCATTTCTTGCACCCGGGGCAAAGCAGGGCTGCTCCGTTTTCCACAGGTTTCCCACCTGCCTCTCCTGCGCTCTCCTCACGGGAAGGTCGAGGTCCTGCCACAGCCAGTGCACGGTCATGCCTCACTTGGTCCTCAGACTGTTGTTTGCTTTTTCCCAAATCCTGCTTTCTTTTGAGAGGGGCTTGCCTTCTTTGGGGAGCCAGGAGGCAAGAGCTAATCAACGTAGCTATTCCATGGGTCGGTGGGTTTTTTATTTTTGTTTCTTTGTTTTAGAATGTCCTGGGAAAAGACGTGAGGGGCCTGCCACGTTCTGTGCTCCCCCACTGGGGTTGGAGACATGCGTGGCGCTGAAGAACTGGCTGTCCTAGCGGACATGCTCAACTAGAAGAGCCAGAGACACCCCCGTACCCGTGGGAAGGGACACGGGAGACTCCCAAACTGGTTTTATGGTGAATGCTTTTCTTCTTGGAATCCAGAGACCCATGCCACGGTGCCCCGTCTGGTTAGAGACTGCACACGGCAAACTTTCTTCTTTCTCTGGGGAGCACACTTTTGGGCTTATCCAGTTGAGCAGAGGACCGTGCGGTGTTTGCTGGCATCTGCACTGCAGGGCCAAGTGGACGCCGAGTGCACTGCCCCGCTGCCTCCCACTGCTGGGCGTACACCCGAAGGAAATGAAGTGGGGAATCTCCGAGAGATAGCTGCACCCCCGTGTACCATTTTCCCTACAGCCACGACGTGCAAACGACCCAAATGTCCATGAATGGATGAATGGATACAGAAACCATGGTCCATGCATGCCAGGGACGATGAATCTGCCTGAAAAAGATGGAAATCCCACCGCTGGTGACGCCGTGGATGAGCTCAGAGGACGCCATGCTCAGGGAAATAAGGCGGACACAAAACAGAAGAATTGCAGGATGTTGCTTACTGATAAAGGGGAACCCAGAACAGTGAAACCGATAAGCAGAGAGCATTGGTGTGGTTGCCAGGGGCTGGGGGAGGGGAACACTGGTAGGTGATGGGCACAGGGCACACGGTTTGGGGTACACACCCGGATGAAGTGTGGGGACCTGCTATCAGCATAGAGCCTATTTAACCAGGGTGTGTTATATCCTTAAGAGTTACTAAGAGGGACCTGGCTGGTGTGGCTCAGTGGATTGAGCACTGGCCTGCGAACCAAAGTGTTGCTGGTTTGATTCCCAAGCAGGGCACATGCCTGGGTTGTGAGCCAGGTCCCCAGTAGGGGGAGCACAAGAGGCAACCACACATTGATATTTCTCTCCCTCTCTTTCTCCCTTCCTTCCCCCTGTGTAAAAAAAGTAAATAAAATCTTTATAAAAAATGTTTGCTATGGACCACCTTCTTCATGTAACCATAGCAATAAATCTCTAAAAAAAAAAGTTACTAAGAGGGTAGATCTTAGGGACAATGAGCTTATCACACATAAAACATACTAATAATCAGTAGAGTGGGAGGAGCCTCTTGAAGGGGCTGGGTACCTGCCCAGGAGGGTGCCCACCTCCAGACTCACTAAGCTGTAGACCGTCAATATGTCCTGAATTTTTACACCAGGCATTGCTCAATGCACTCCGTCATTCAATCGAGCAATATGCAAATATCAGCATGGGCAGGTTTTAACCCCGCCCTCAAAAGGTATGCTTCTCACATAAAAGAGGAACATTCACCTGGATATAGCATACCTTCAAAAAAAGGCTCACCTGTCCTTTGTCCAGAAATGAACTCATTATCCATCTTTATCTCCGTAAAGTGATTTAAAGGAGAAAAAAAGGTGTCCCGATGCACGGAGGGGGGTTGGAGCACTTTTGTGTGAAGCAAATGTTGAGCAGCAGATTCACAAAACAAGTCACCCGCGCCCACCCCGTGAGTTGTGTGAAAAGGTAGGACGTGCGCAGTGAGATTTCAGAAACCATTTCCTCAATTTCTGCAGGGACCAAGTGACCAGGATTGGCCATGCCTTCGCCTGCCGGGTCTTGGGGGAGCGTGCCCCCTCTCAGTAATAATCTCTGTCCCGAATCGCTCTCCAGGTCTTGCCCCCAACCATCCCCATCCCGTGGGCTGCTTCTTGGGTTTCTCTCTTTTGGATGATGGGCCCACACTCCTCTCTGGGGTTTGCAGAGTGGGCCTCGGGCATTTCAGAACTCCCTGCCAGCTGTTTAAAAGCTGCCATCGTTTTTTTAGCCTCGGGGGGGGGGGGAGCAAAGGGCCCCCTGCAGAAAGTGCGTGTGACTCACAGTTCCACTTGTCAGGTGTCGAGCATCCCCAGGGTGCCACCTAAGGCCATCTTTAGCGTAGGGGGACACATCGGTGACTTTGTTCCCCGGGGCTGTGACTGTGCCCCAGTTGTGAGCTCTGTGAGCCCGCCTGGCCTGTCGTGAGAGCGGGATTTCCCTCGTGGGAGTCAGCCAAATTCTGAGTCACTCTCCTGAGGCCCCCGCGTGTGGGTGGCGGGGGAGGGAGTCACCCCTGTGGGGAAGAACGTCCCCTTTCTGGCTGCTCTTTCCCATGGGGGATGGCACTGGGCTGCTCTCTCCCCAGCTGTGGGCTGAGCTGTGCCCCCTCAAAGGTGTAACTGAAGCCCTCAGCCCCTTGGAATGCGCCCTTGTCTGAGGATATAACGCAGTGAAGATGAAGACATTCGGGTGAGCTCTGGCTCAGCCGGCCTCCTAAAAGGGGAGACTGGGGTGCCAAGACTCCCTCCCAGAGACAACGGCATGTGAAGAGCTGCAGGGAGAAGCAGACCCCCTCATATCAAGGAGAGGCACCCGGAACCAGCCCGGCCAACCCCCTGATCTTGGGCTCCACCCTCCGCCTCGCTGGGAGGATACCTTTCAGCCAGCAGTCCCTGCCTGTCGGAAAGTTCTCGGACCAATCACGAGGGAGAGAAGTTGATTTGCACACCCAGGAGCAGAACATCTGCGCCGCAGAACTGGGCTAAACGCATGGAATCTCAACAAACATAAGCCGTGTCTGCCTAGAGAAGTTATAGTAGATGCAGACCTACCCTTGAGAGGATCGAATGGACCCTGGCGCCAAGTTCCCTGATCAGGACACCAGCCCAGCGGTCCCTCCGAAAGCATGCCTCACCCCAGGTTACAATTTAAATTTGCATTCCCACTGAGCATTGACGGGTTCGGTTAGACCCAATTTTCGAGCACGCATGAAGCAAAACTTGTGGTTGGCACGTGTGTGTTTCTCTTACTTAGGAAAAGGACAGTATTTTTAAGAAGAAAACCAGATAGAGAAGACTCACATCTGAGGCTGCCAGGCCCCGTGGTTTTGTCTGGAAGAAATCTAGCATTTTACTGCATTTCCCCCAAAGCCACTGTAGCTGTCCCCAAAGGGTAGGCACCCATCCAGCGCTCCGACCCCAACTTTCCTTCGGGGACAGAGTGACATGTGAGTGCTCTGGGCTGAAGTCCTCTTCCGGAACCTCGGTGAGCTCTGGTGGGCCTCCCGGCCCTACCCAGACTCCACCGTAGATCCCCCTGCCCAAGTATTAATACTCGTCCTCAAATGCTCCTTCCCCATTGAATCACACCGTCTTTGCCTCCCCAGGGATCCCTCTGGGAATGTCCTCATCGGGGAACCCAGATGGGCCCAGGCACCCTGTGGTCTGACCTTGTCCGTCCGAGCGAGAAACACGTCTCTTTGCTTTTCCAAAGCAGAAGCTCTTTCCTTCTCAGGAGAAATTAAGATTCTGCCAACGGAGGGAGAGAGGGGAGAGAGAGAGAGAGAGAGAGAGAGAGAAATCGGCCGCAGCTTGCAGACAACTCCCTTTCTCCCTCCTGGGGCCACGAACTGTCTCAGAAATGATTAGGGGCTCATTTGGGTGAAAGTATAAGCCACCCAAGAAATTGATCTACTTTTATTCAGAGGGGAAGTCTGCCTGTGTCTAACGGATGTAGGAAACTCTATATCCTCAGGAACGGGGAAAAAGCAAGTCAGAGATCACGAATGTCAGTATTTTAGGAATAAAAATAGTTTGAGGTCTAGAACGGAGCCATGGGTGAGGACGCTGGAGCCGTGGACATTATATTGCCTAATTTATGTTTTTTCTTTTCTTTCTTTCCTCCCCCCCACTTTTTTTTTTTTTTTTTTTTTTTTTGCATTCACGCCTCACCTGTCCCAAATACATATATCTAGGTCAAACATGTGAACCTTTGCTCAGTGAAACCCTGGCTGGGTTGGCCTGAATAACATTTTCTTTACATTCAATGTAATTTCGTGTTGGTTTCAGGGGTAACACAGTGGTTCAACAGCCGTCTTCTCTACAAAGCGGCCCCCCGGTATCTCCACTGCCTACCTGGCACCACACAGAGTTATTGCAATATTATGATAATGTTTTCACTGCCAACCGCCAGGCCCAACTCATTAATTTTAGCAATCCAGATGATCATAACGTCATCCACAGGAACACTTCAATGTTGCAGACAATATTTCTGAGGATCCTCACTACTCCCAACATCTGCATAACAATTTTAAAAATAATAAAGTAGGCAGCACTGGATGTGTAAAAGGCAGTCTGAGTCATTTGTATCTAGTATTTCATTGATTCTTCATAACAAACTTTTTAGGTAAGTACGGTAAGGTGATTTTTCCTGGAGGGATCAGTTATATTTTCAGATGCAAATACAATATTTTTGTGCAATTTATTATACTCAAATGAATAGTTGCTGTCATCCATCTGTTGAAAAGTTTCAATACACGGGAAAAATAAATCAGTTGAAATACAAAAGTATATATTTAGGAGCTTCTGAGTAATGTAGATATAATTTTAGATTTATTCAATAGCACTTCTTTCTGAGCCCCCCCCCCCAAAATCCAGCAAGTAAGTGTAAATTGGTAGAAAAAGATGGTCTCCATCAGTGCCTTCCAGTAGAAACAGAAGACTAGTCGCTGGCGGAGCTTCATGTTTTCTGAAAACTACATGACAATGAGTAAGGCCAAATAGGTGAAGTGTATGTTAGTGCTACATGGCCCAAATTCTGTCCTTCCAATGCGTGAGCAATTGTGATCAATACAAAATATTAACCACATCGCCCGCCTTCTGTTTTTTCTTGTTATGGTGATTGCACGTCTTTGAAGTCTGACGTGTGTTTCACACTCGGGACACACGTCCAGCTGAAGTGGCCGCGTTCCATGTGGTCAGCATCCCCTGTGGCTAGCGGCTTTCACAGCGAGAACCACAAAGGCCATCATCATCATCA
>PVJI01033887.1:0-10886 GCA_004026765.1 Micronycteris hirsuta | reverse complement strand
CCCTCCTCCCCCTTAGTTCTGTCCTCTACAGTAATTCCTGAAAACTCTTCTCCCCATTGTCCCCTCCCCCCTCTCCCCTGTCTATTGTTAGACTGTTCTTAATTTCAGTGTCTCTGGTTATGTTTTGCTTGCTTTCTGCTTTTGTTGGTTATGATCCAGTTAAAGGTGAGATCATATGGTATTTGTCTCTCACTGCCTGGCTTACTTCAATTAGCATAATGCTCTCCAGTTCCATCCATGCTGTTGCAAAAGGTATAAGCTCCTTCTTCCTCTCTGCTGCGTAGAATTCCATTGTGTAAATGCACCATAGTTTCTTGATCCGTTCATTTGTAGATGTGCATTTAGGTTGTTCCAGCACTTAGCTATTGTGAATTGTGCTGCTATGAACATAGGAGTGCAAAGGTTCTTTTGAATTGTGGTTTTAATTTGCATCTCTCTGATGGATAGTGATGCTGAGAATCCCTCCATATGTCTCTGGACCCTCTGTATGCCCTCCTTGGAGAGGTGTCCATTCAAGACTTTTACCCATTTTTTAAAATTGTGTTGTTTGTCTTCCTGCAGTGGACTCATGTGAGTTCTTTATATATTTTGGAGATCAAACCCTTGTCCAAGGTATCATTGGCAAGAACGTTTTCCCATATAGTTGGCTCTCTCTTCATATTAATGCTGTTTTCTTTAGCCATGCAGAAGCTTCTTAGTTCGATGAGGTCCCATTTGTTTATTTTTTCCTTTATGTCCCTTGCTTTAGGAGACCTATCAGTGAAGACATTGCTGTCTGGAAAGTCTGAAATTTTCCTGCCAATGTTTTCCTCTAGGACTACTATGTTGTCACAACTTATATTTAAGTCTTTTATCCACTTTAAATATATTTTTTCTGTATGGTCTAGTTGGTGAACGAGTTTCATTTTTTTTGCATGTAGCCACCAAGATCTCCCAACACCATTTGTTTAAGATGCTCTTTTTATTCCATTTTATGATTCTTCCCCCTTTGACCAATATTAATTGTTCATAGAGACTGGGGTTTATTTCTGGGCTCTCTGTTCTGTTACATTGGTCTATGTGTCTGTTCCCACACCCCTATCATAGTGCTTCAATTACTGTGGCCTTGTAATACACTTTGATATCAGGTATTGTGATTCCTCCTACTTTGTTCTTCTTTCTCAAAATTGCTGCAGCTATTAGGGGTCATTTATGGTTCTATACAAATTTCTGAAATGTTTATTCTGTACCTGTGAAATATGTCATTGGTCCTTTAATAGGAATTGCATTGAATCTATAAATTGCTATGGGTAGTATGGACATTTTGATGATGTTAATTCTTCTAATCCATGAGCATTGTACATGCTTCCATTTGATTGTGTCTTCCTTAATTTCTTTCTTCAGTGTTGTGTAGTTTCTGAGTGCAGATCTTTTACATCGTTGGTTATGTTTATACCTAGGTACTTTATTTTTCTTGTTGCTATACCAAATGGGATTATTTTCCTGATTTCTGTTTCTTGTATTTCATTGTTGGTTTACAGAAATGCCTTTTATTTCTTAATATTGACTTTGTATCCCACTGTTTTGCCAAATTCACGTTAGGTCAAGTAGTTTTTTTGGTGGAGTCTATAGGATTTTCTATGTACACTATTATGTCATCTGCAAACAATGAGTTTGGCTCCCTCCTTTCCAATTTGGATGAATTTCATGTCTTTTTCTTGTCTGGCCGCTGAGGCTAGGGCTTCCAATACTATGTTGAATAGGAGTGATAAAAGCGGGCATCCATATTTTGTTCCATATCTAAGTGGGAAAGGTCTAAGTTTTTGCCCATTGTGTATGATGCTTGCTGTAGGTCTCTGATATATGGCCTTCATTATTTTGAGGAACGCTCCCTCTATTCCCACTTTGCTGAGAATTTTTATCATAAATGGATGCTATACTTTATCAAATGCTTTGTCCACATCTGTTGATATGGTCATGTGATTTTTGTCTTTCCTTTTGTTTGTGTGATACATTACATTTACTGATTTGTGAATATTGTATCACCCTGGCATCCCTGGGATGAATCCCACTTGATCATGGTGTATGATCTTTTTAATGTATTGCTGGATGCGGTTTGCCAATTTTGTTGAGGATTTTAGCGTCTGTGTTCATCAGAAATATTGGCCTGAAGTTTTCTTTCTCTGTTGTGTCTTTATCTGGTTTTGGGATTAGGATGCTGCTGGGTTCATAAAAAGTTTTAGGATTCCTCCACCTTCTTGATAATTTTGGAATAATCTGTGAAGGATAAGGGTTAGCTCTTCCTTAAATGCTTTGTAAAATTCTCCTGTGAAACTGTCTGGTCCAGGGCTTTTGTGTGTTGGGAATTTTTTGATTGCTGCTTCAATTTCATTAGTTGTTAGTGGTCTGTTCAGGCTTTCTGCTACTTCTTCATTCAATTTTGGGAGATTATGTTTTTCTAGAAATTTGTCTATTTCACCTAGGTTTTCAAATTTCTTGGTATAGAGTTCTTTGTCATAATTTCTTACAATCCTTTGTATTTCTGTGGTATCAGTTGCAATCTCTATCTTTCATCTCTGATTGTCTTTATTTGTGTCCTCTCTTTTTTTCTTCAGGAGTCTTCTTAAAGGTTTGTGGATTATGTTTAACTTTTCATAGAGACTGTCCCAGGATTATTGATCCTTTGAATAGTGCTTTTTGTCTCTGTGGAATTTAATTCCACTCTGATCTTGTTTATTTCCATCTTTCTACTTTCTCTAGGTGATCTTTCTTGTTGTTTCTCCAGTTCTTGTAGGTGTAGGGTTAGGTTGTTTATTTGAAATATTTCTGTCTTTCTTAGGTAGAACTTTATTGCTGTGAATTTCCCCCTCAAGACTGCCTTTGCTGTGTCCCACAGGTTTTGGATGATTGTGAGTTCATTTTCATTTGTTTTTAGAAACCTTTTGATTCCTTGCCTAATCTCATTCTTGACCCATTCGTTGTTTAATAGCATGCTATTCAATCTCCGTGAGTTTGAATGTTTCAGAGTTCTTTCCTTGAGGTTTGTTTCTAGTTTCAGTTCCTTGTGGTTGGAGAAAATGCTTGATATGATTTCAATTTTCTTGAATTTGTTGAGGCTTGTTTTGTGTCCTATCATGTGGTCTATCTTTGAAAATATTCCATGCGTATTTGAACAGGATGTGTATTTAGTTTCTTTGGGGTTTAAAGCTCTCTATACATATCAGTCAAGTGCATTTGATCTAGGGCATTGTTCAATGCCACAATATCTTCGCTGATATTTTGCTTGGAAGATCTGTCCATTTTTGGCAGTGCGTGTTGAAATCCCCTACTATAATTGTGTTGTTGTCGATATCTTTCTTGAAGTCCTCCAAGATTTTCCTCATATATTTGGGTCCTCCTATGTTGGATGCATATATATTTTCAATGTTTATGTCTTCTTGATGGATTCTTTCCTTGGGTATTATGAAGTGATCTTCTGAAACTCTTTATATCACCCTTTTTTTGAAATCTATTTTGTCTGATATGAGTATTGGTACCCTGGCCTTTTTTTTTATTGTCTACTTGTTTGGAATATTGTTTCTAGCCCTTCACTTTCAGTCTTTGTAGGTCTTTTGTCCTGAGGTGGGTCTCTTGTAGGCAGCATATGTGTGGATCGTGCTTTCTTATCCGTTCAGCTCTTCTATGTCTTTTGATTGGACCATTTAATCCATTTACATTTAAGGTTATTATTAATGGGCACTTATTCCTTGCCATTTTTTGTACTTGTGTTCCTCTCTTTCTCTCTCTTTTCCTTCCTTTCCTTAAAGCAGTCCCTTTTGCATCTCTTGCAGAGCTGGTTTGGTGGAGGTGTATTCTTTAAGACTTCTTTTGTCTGGGAAGCTCCTTATTTGGCCTTCTATTTTGATTGAGAGCCTTGCTGGGTACAGTAGCCTTGGTTGCAGGCCTCTGGTTCTCATTACTTGGAATACTTCTTGCCATTCTCTTCTGGTTTGGAGCATTTCCATTGAAAAGTCAGTTGCTAACCTTATCTGGGCTCCCTTGTGTGTCACTTCCTGTTTCTCCCTGGCTGCCTTTAAGATTCTCTCTTTGTCTTGGAATTTTGCCATTTTAATTATGATGTTTCTTGAAGTAGGCCTCTTTGGGTCCCTCTTGATTGGGACTCTCTCTGTTTCTTGGACTTGTGTGACTTTTTCTCTCATCAGATTAGGGAAGTTTTCCATCATTACTTTTTCAAATAAGTTTTCTATCCCTTGCTCTTCTTCTTCTCCTTCTAGTATTCCTATTCTATTGATATTATTACATTTCATATTATCTTGCATTTCACTGACCACCTCTTCATTCTTTCAGAGTCTCTTTTCTTTTTATTGCTATTTCTGGGTGTTTTTTTTTCTACCTTGTCATCCAGCTCACTGACTCAATCCTCTGTTACATCTAACATGCTTTTGTCTCCTTCTACTCTGTTCTTCAATTCACAAATTTTACTCTTCATTTCCTCTTGGCCCTTGTTGATAGTTTCTATTTCCCTTTTAATGTTGATATGGTTTATAGTGAGTTCATTTTAGTTTCCCTGTAGTTTTTGTTTTTAAGATTTTATTTATTTATTTTCAGAGAGAGGGGAAGGGAGGGAGAAAGAGCAATGTATTGTTGCCTCTCACATGGCCCTCACTGGGGACCTGGCCAGCAACCCAGGCATGTGCCCCGACTGGGAATCGAACCGGGACCCTCTTGTTCCAAGCCCGCACTCAATCCACTGAGCTACACCAGCCTGGAAGTTTCCCTGTAGTTTTTGTTAATACTCTGTGAGCTCAATGAGCTTCCTTATGACCACTGCTTTGAACTCAATATCAGATAGTTGACTTGCTTCTATTTCATTTAGCACTCTTTCTGAGGCTTCTTCCTTTCCTTTCTTTTGGTGATTGTTTCTTTGTCTTCCCATTGTTTGTGAGACTCTTCTTGTTAGCCTCTGCTTCTTCAATTGATCTGTTCTGACTCCCTGGGTTTATGGTGTGAACTTCTGTGGTAGAAGACCTGTGAGATTCAGTGGTGCAGTCTCCTTGATGTCCTGAGTTTGCTGGTCTTTGGCTGTCATTTATATTTGCTCTCTGTATGCCTTTGGGTTTTGATTGTTTTTGGGTCTTTCTTTGGTGGTTCCTTCCCTCCATCTGGTTAACTGAGGGTCACTCCATCTACCACGTCTTGTATTCTGTTGTGCCGGTGTGGACAGGTTGTTTTGAAGCTGGTTCTGTTGTCTGTCAGAGGTTCTGAGGCTTCTGTCTCGCTATTCTTCAGTTGTTTGTTCTGGGTAATTTCTCCACCATTTAGTTGTATTTCCATATCAGTAGTGGGTGGAGATTAGTGTGGCTTCCACTCTCTAGTTCATCTTCTTTAGTATTATCTGTTGGTGGTTCCTTTGTTGGTGGGTTTCCTCTTCCAGCAGGTATACTGGTGTTCACAGCTCCCACCTACTCTTTTTTTGTGATCAGTTGGAGGGGGAAGGCAAAGTGGTTTAAGACAGCCAGAGTGTATTCTATGGTATTTAAGGACTAACCCGTATAGAAGAGAAAGGAGATCCTTGGATATGTATAGTGTTAACTGTGATATTTCACCCAACTAGCCACTTTTTAGAAAATGCTGGAAAAAAATATAAGTTTTGTAAGGGGCAGGGAATGGATTGTGAGTTAGATCTAGAAAGCAATGAGCTTGTGGGAGGTCAGATGAGATGAAGTGAGAGTAATGGATAGAAAATAGGTGTAGTGTGCAAGAGTATAGAGATAACCACAACAGTAATAAAGTTCTGGAAACAGTGAAGTGATCTAATATCTTGCAGGGGTAAGTGTATAGTTTACAATTATAAAGAACAGCAATTATTTACAATAGTAATGGAGCAACAATCATATGACCGAATCTATGTGATCTGAATAACAAGAATAGGAAGTACATGAGCTAGAGTAGTGTGCTGTTGGAAGTGAAAGAAGGAAAATTAGAAATACACTATGAAAGAGAGAACAAGGAAAACTAGTCAACAATGAGATTTAACAAACTAAGTGAAGACTAAACAGAAAGAAGAGAAATAAAAAATACTAAAATAAAAGATGTAAAAATAATGAAAAAATAATACAAATATGCAACTTGCAATTTCTCTGGAATAGCAAGTGAAATTGGTCTCACTGTCTCCTTTGTTGGGATGACTCCTCTTTAGATGTAACTCTGGTCCTTTCATAGCTCCAGGATTTATCATTTCATTTGTGGGAGTGTAACCAAAAAAGAACGAAAGGAAGAAGGAGAAAAAAAGCCTGCTGGTTTTTCTGTCTGCAGCAGGCTGAGGGGTGATTGGTTTGGCTTTTCTCCCTTCTTGTGGTTTTGTGAGGATGGGGTCCAGGTCTGAGCCACACTCTTTGCAGTTGTCCAGCCTCCAGCTCAGTTCCTCAGTTTGCTGAAGGGTCCCCAGTTCCCTTGTGCACCCAGCCAATCCCTTCAATCTACCAGTTGTGTTGTCCTTGAGGTGCATCAGTTAGGGCCAACTCACATACCACCTTCTTGCTCTTTGCTGTCCTAGATTCTAGGAACTGTCAGAGTCTCTTAAAGGTAGTTTGGCTCTCCCACTGAGTTAAGTCTTTCTGGGGATTGCTGTCTCCCTGAGCCCTGCTGCTCTGTTCTGCGGGGGTCGTCTATGCCTTCCTCTTGGCTATCCACTTGGCCCCACAGGCATGTGTGTCCCTCCTCTGCTGCTGTGGCCAGTGTGGTGGGGTCAGCACAAGGTGCCTCTGTGCAGCAGGGTCAGGTATGTGTCATCTCCAGGGCTGCAGGCATGAGCACTTGGCCTCTCATTCTGTGGCTGGTTGGGCAGCTGCTAGGCCATGGGGTCAGCCATGGGGCCAGGCATGGCTCTCCTCTTGTCTTCCAGAGTGAACACATGGCCTCTGCTGCTGTGAAGGTATCATAGCCTCTGGGCTGCGAGGTCTGGCATGCTCTTTTCCCAGGGCTATGGGCATGAGCCCATGGCCACCACTGTTGCTGCCACTGCCAGGGCTTTGGGGTGGGTCGTGTGGTGCCTCTGGGTTGCGGGGTCAGGAGTGCCCTGCCCCCTGGGGCTGTGGGCATGAGCACTCGACCTCTGTTGCTGCAGCAGGGGCACAATTGCAGGGCAGTGGTGTCGGTGCATAGGCCTCAGCTGCTGGGGCATCAACCATGGAGGGGTGGCACACCACTGGGGTCATGGGCATATTTGGGTGCCCTCTGTGCTTCGGCTGGGGGTAGGGTAGGGGCACAGGCACAGTCCTGGCTGCAGAGGCTACAGGAGCGCAGCTGGGGGAGGCAGGGCAGCTGCTGCAGAAGAATTCCCTAAACAGCCACCCAGTGCTTCTTTTTTTCTTTTTGAAAAATTCCTCCTTTTCAAGCCTGCCACTCCTAACAAGCATGTGGCCTCTCACACAGCCCAACTCTCCAACCAGACCAGAGACTATCCAAGTCAGGGTCGGTCACGACTCAACTCTTCCCAGCCAGTGTCCTGTCTCTGCAGGGGCACACCACCCCTGTATGTTTGCCACTTCCTCCTTATTCCCCCCAGCAACTTCAAGTATCCATGTCCATCCTGGTGCTGCTCAAACCTTCCTGTTTGGCAGGGGAGGGAAACATTGACTTGGCTCTCTCCCAAGAATCCTGCAGAAGACCTGGTGGGTGCCGGGCCTGGGGTTGCAGTCGCCCTGGTCCCTGCGTTGTTCTCAGGGACCTTATTGTCCCAAAGCAATCTCCTTACTGTCTGATTTTTCAATGTCCTCTACAGTTTTGGCCTCCAACCTTCATATATGCTGGGATACCATTGGCTGTTCCCTCTCTTCCTCAGAAGATCGGCTAGGTGTTCCACCCATGTGCAGGGGGGAGTGAAATCCACTCCCACCTATCTTGCCACCATCTTCAAATTGTATGGTGGCCTTTTAGAAGGCTTTTTGCATCTCTAGCCATCCATCTCTGGCAGAGAGAAATCCTGCTGCTTTCCCCCACTGGTTGTTATCTATGTACTTTTTGGGCTTTGATGCTCTGCTGGGGATCCCAGATTAGGGTTTAGACTCCACACTTCTCTGTGGGATTCTACCAGTTGCTTAATTATCCCTCCAGCACTGTCACCTGTGGGCTCCCAGCCAGCCTTCTCGAGTCTCCACTGCACTCCTTACCAGTCAGTTAGTGCTGAAACTGGTTCTTCTGTCTGTCCGAGGTTATAAGGCTTCTCTATCGCTACCATTCAGTTGTTTGTTCTGGGTGATTTCTTCAAAATTTCACTATAATTCCAGATTTGTCCTAGGAGGAGGTCAGTGTGGTTTCCATTTCTTCTCCCCACTTTTTGCCTCCTCCACCCTGAGATTTGTAGAGTAAAATTCATAAATACTTTTTGCATTGTCAAGTGAAGAACCAGTTTTTCCAGCCTGACATATAATATTAATTTTACTTGTAGGGAGAAGATAATCATTTGCATATAGTCCATTTTGCTCTGAACTTCATTATATTCATTTCTGACTCTCAACTTGTGAGACTCAAGTTAATGGTGTCGCATGCATGCTTTTAGAGTTTTGGAAAGATGGTCTCATTTGGCTTGAATTTTAATGGCTACCTATTTACCTGGAATACAGAAACACTCTTTCATCTGCTACAAAGTACTTACAGGGAATACCTGGATTAAATATATCTATTTATGGGAACATAATTTAAAATTTTGGATCAATAAGTACATATTGACAAGCTTTGATGACCACTAAATATGTCTCAGGATATTACAACAGTCAATCTTATGAAAAAAATCACATTTAAACCCAATGTTTGTACAAAACAGCCAGTAGACTGGCTTTTGTGCTGTTTTTATCTTATTAACAATATTTGTCATTGTTCATGATCTTTGAATAATTACTAAAAGGGTATAGTGGTCCTTATGTGTTGCGGTAAAAGGTCAAAAAAGCTTTAAAATGCATTATTTAAAATTTATTTTGACTTATCTTTTTTTTCACACTTTTATTGTCATTCAAGTACTGATTTCTCCATTCCCCCCAAAAAATGTGTTAAAGGAATATTTTGACTTATCCTTAATTTCATATCTGCAATACAAAATCATTTGAAATTACCCCAAGTAGGTCATTACCTTTTAGTCATCAGAACAAAGATGGTACTTTGATGAATCTAATGGATTTTTGGATTTTAATTTCTAAGCTTCTGTTAATAAAATATCAATGAGGACAATCAAGGTAAAAAAAAAAAGACCTAATTCTCCCTTCAACTCATGTTTTTCTTGAGTGTCTATTGTATGTTAAGCAAGAAAAGAGGCACGTCAACATACTGGGTAGCAAAGCTATAAAAACAAGTTAATCCTGAACCAGAGTTTTTACTCATCTACAGAGTAAGCAGTGGACTAGCTTCTGAAAGTATACATCCATATAAAATAAATTTTACTCCCTTAGAAACTATTCTTATTTAATTAATTGTCATGATTGTGATCAACATAAGACATGACATATAGCCTTGTTTACTGAAACATCTTTGGCCTTTAATTCATTAGCTACCTCCATTCAATTTTTGGAATTAAAGAGCAACCATGCTCAATAGCTGTATTATCTACAGGAACCTGAGATTCCTTAAGTAAGGGCTAAAGGTCCAATAAATTTTTTAAAAGGGCTATTATATTGTTAATCACAGTGTTGGAAAAAGATTCAGTAATAGACTTGCATTATTGGAGTCTTTAAACCCACTAGTCCCTTTGAGAGTGATAAAGTTACTAGTAGCAACTTCTATTAATGACCTACCCGGTTCCCAAGTTTTGGTAAAAGATTCCTAGGATAATGTCCTCTCTTGACCTTGGAGCATTACCCTGCCTATTCTAATATAAATCTGTGATGATAATTTTGTTCCTTGGCTCATAACATTGTCCTTTAAAATAGTTAAAATCCGTGGACCTTATATATCAAGTAGATGAGTGAATTTCATTGTAATAAAGCACATTGAATTTATTCGCTCATTGCCTGATCCTTTCATGTCTGAGTAACCAAACTCCTGAATGCCTGGCCACACTTGAGAAACTGGGACCATAGCCATGTGGCCCTGCCAGGAAAGCTTGATTAACATCCAAGACAATAGATATTCATGGTACAGTGCCTTTAATGTTTCTGTGACGTGATAAGAGAAGTGCTATTCTTCTCTGGTCCTGGTTTAAGGGCTCAGCTCCTTGGACAAACTGCCAGGATTTCTCCACTTCCTATTTCCCACCATCAGACTTCACTAAACTCTGTCTTAAGTGCTAAATCTATAAACTATATAAATCTAAAACTATAAATCTTTACTACTCTCATCAGATAAGTCTTCCCTTTAGAGAAGGTCCCTCTTCACTGGAATTCAGAACACTGTGGTCAGAGAGGAAGGGAGTCAGTATTAAAACATGCTTGGGTTTTACCCACATTGCAGGAGTGTGTGACTTTGTGTATAGTTCTGCACATTTAGAGGAAAATTAATGTTTCTAATTCCCCCACTATACCCAGAAAGATTTCAGTGAGACAAATATCCCACTACTTGACCAAAATTTTTAATGGAACAATGGGAAGAACCCCTAACATCTTCTAATCAGTGCATTATTATACACTTTAAAAATATGAATATTCTTTGAATGAGTATTAACTGTGAGGCATTAGATATGTGTATTTTGCTAATGACATCAATCATAATTTAATTTTTATTTTTAGAGGTTGAACAGTGGTTCATTGAAGACTTCATGATGGAACTTAGTGGTCTCAAAGATGATTTCAATAAATTTTAAAGTTAGAGTACAGATTGAATACATATCAATTTAAATAAGCACATTTTTTAAATTTTATTTTATTTCTGTTCAATTACAGTTATTTGCATCCTCTCCCCTCCCCTCCTCCCTTCCCCTC
>PVJI01033886.1:0-10762 GCA_004026765.1 Micronycteris hirsuta | reverse complement strand
GTCAGAAGGGTCTCATTAGAAGTGTAACTTCTCATGTGCTAACTCAGTCCTCATACCAACCCAATGAGATCAATCCCCCTATAATTATCCCACTCACAGATTAAGAAACTGAGGAAACAGGCTTAAAATTCTTAACAAATCACACAGTCAGTAAAGAATAGAGCCAAGATTCAGACCCAGGCCATCTGGTTTTAGACTCTGCTCTTAACCACTTTGCTTTACAACTTTATGTGCATTTATTTGCGAAGGGATAATGAAAACACACTGCAGTTAGAAAGAAAGGCTTGTGGGAAGAACCTGGGGTAGAGAAGTACATGGTGCTCCACAGGAGCTCAGCACAGTCCAATAGAAATGTAAGCCACATATGTAATTTTAGATTTTCTAGTAGTCATGTAACAAAAAACAAAAAGAAACAGGTGGATTTAGTAATCTGGAAAGATGATTTGGCCGTTTCTTACAAAACGAAACATGCCAATACCATATGACCCAGGAATTGGACTCAAGTATTTATCCTAGATAAATGAAAACATATGTTCACACAAAAACCTGTACAGAAATGGTTGTGCCAGCTTTATTCATAACAGCAAACACTAAAACTAACCCAGGTGTCCTTCAATGGCTGAGTAGTTAAACAAGGCGTGGTACATCCATATCATGGAATGCTATTCAGCAGTAAAGAGGAATGAGCTGCGGAGACATACAATGACTCGAAACAGTCTCCAGGGACTGCGTTAAGGGAAGGAAGGCAGTTCCTACCAGACCCACCCTGTATGATTCTATTTCTGTGACATTCTTGACATGACAAAATTATATAAATGAACAACAGACTAGTGGCTGCTAGAGGTTAGGACCAGGGAGGGATGGGGCACAGGAATGGGTGGATATTGTCATAAAAATACAACACAAGTGATGTCCGTGGTGAAGGAACTGCTTTGATTCCTGACATGGTGGTGGAAACAAGTACCTACGAGCGTGATGAAACTGCATAGAACTAAACACACACATAAACAAAGAAGTATGATTAAAACTAAGGAAAACCATGGAAGAGTGCATCACTGTCAGTATCCTGGTAGTAATACTGTGACAGCAGATTTGCAAGATACTACCACTGGACAAAACTGGATAAAGGGAATTTCTCTTCCTATGTCTTACAGTTGAACGGGGATCTAGAATTAATCGCAAAATAAAAAAAATAAAGAAAAGAAAGAGATTAAGTCTATTTTATTTTATTTAAGCAAATATATCCAAAATGTTTTCAACAGATCAAACAATTGAAAAGGCATTGATGTTCTTTTTTTATTTTTTTAATTTTTTGTTCAATTACAGTTATTTGCATCCTCTCCCCTCCCCTCCTCCCTTCCCCTCCAGTCCCACCTCGCCCCCGAGCCTCCCTCCTCCCCCTTAGTCCTGTCCATATGTCCTCTACAGCATTGATGTTCTTGCTTTCTCTTTTTATACTGTTCGTTTGAGTTAGCCACAGTCCAAGGCTGCAATAGCCACAGTGTCTCATGCTGGGCAGTGCAGGTACAGGAAAATCAAAGACAGAAAAGGAAGGCAGAGGTGTAAAAAGTAGCAAGGGTCAGGTTATAGAGATGGACAGCACTTGTAAAAAAAATTCAGAGTCTCTGCAATGGCTTACAGAGCCCGATGACGGGGCAGTTTCCCACTGCCTTTTCCCTCCCTCAGTCTCCTCAGCTAAACCAGAGTCCCTGCTGTTCTTGGAAAAGGCCAAGCATGCTCCAACCTCAGGGACCTCACTCCTGCTGTTTCTTCTGCCTTTCCTTTCCCTTTCATTTTACCCTTTCATCTCCTTGACAGTACTAACATCTCCTGACAGTCTATGTACTTACCTACTTGTTTATTATCGTTTTCTTACAGAGTCTGGGACAGTGCCTGGCACACAGAATACATCCAATAAATATTTGCTGAATGAATTGTTTGATGAACAATTAATTATGTTTAATTCCTTTATAGCTCCCTAACGACCTGCCTTCTTCAATTAATATTTACAATATCATAGCATTCAAAAAGTGACGTAATACATTTCAAAATTGGGTAAAATCTTATGAGTTTTCAAAGTACAAAGCACAAAAGCAATCTCTTTACATCTCAATAAGATGAATAGATATTTTTATTTATTTTTTCCATCACTGTTTATTAACCCTGTAACTTCTTCCACCTCCACCCACTGCCCTCCCTACAAAGCTAGAAGTTTGGCTAAAAGTTTGTTTTTTTCTTTAACATTGTCATTTATTTTACAGAACCCATTTTTTTTTTATTTTTTTAAGTATGTTTCATTGATTATGCTATTACAGTTGTCCCAATTTTCCCCCTTTGCCTCCCTGTGCCCAGTGCCCCCTCCCTCCAGCTATCCCCCTCTTCTTAGTTCATGTTCATGGGTCGTGCGTATAAGTTCTTTGGCTTCTCCATTTCCTGTGCTATTCTTAACATAGGACATTGTTATGAATACAATTTCCTCCTGTCTATTTTTTCCTACCATTTATGCTTCTTAATCCCTGCACCATTTTCTCATTTTCCTCCTTCCCTCTCCCAGCTGATAACCCTCCAAATGATCTACATATCTATGATTCTGTTCCTGTTCTGGTTGTTTGCTGAATTTTTATTTATTTTTTTTTATTTTAGATTCAGTTGTTGATTGTTGTGAATCTGTTGTCTTTTTAATGGTCATGGTTTTGATCTTCTGTTTCTTAAATAAGTCCCTTTAACATTTCCTATAATAATGGCTTGTTGATGATGAACTCCTTTAGCTTTATCTTGTCTGGGAAGCACTTTATCTGCCCTTCCATTCTAAATGACAGCTTTTTTTGTATAGAGTAATCTTGGTTGTAAGTCCTTGCTTTCATCAATTTGAATACTTCTTGCCAGTCCCTTCTTGCCTGCAAAGTTTCTTTTGAGAAATCAGCTGATAGTCTTATGGGAACTCCTTTGTAGGTAATTCTCTGCTTTTCTCTTGCAGCTTTTAAAATTCTCTATTTGTAACCTTTGGCATTTTTATTATGATGTGTCTTGGGGTGGTCCTCTTCGGGTCTAACTTGTTTAGGATTCTCTATGCTTTCTGGATTTCTATCTATTTCCTCTGTCAAATTAGGGAAATTTTCTTTCATTATTTTTTCAAATAAATTTTCAATTTCTTTTTCTTCTTCTTCTCCTTGTGTCAATCCTATGATTTGGATGTTGGCATGTTTGGAGATGTCCCACAGGTTCCTCAGTCTATCCTCATTTTTTTGAATTCTTGTTTCTTCTTTTTGTTCTGGTTGAATGTTTATCTCTTCCTTATATTCCAAATTGTTGGTTTAAATCCCAGCTTCCTTCCCTTCTTGTTGGTTTCCCGTGGATTATTATTTCACTTAGTATAACCTTCATTTGTTCCTTTATTTTTTGCCATACTCAAAGAGTTCTCTGAGCATCTTGACAACAAGTGTTTTGAACTCTGCATCTGTTATGTTGGTCATCTCCATTTCATTTAGTTCTTTTTCTGGGGTTTGGTTCTGTTCTTTCATTTTGGCCATATTTCTTTGTCTCCTCAATTTGGCAGCCTCCCTGTGTTTGTTTCTGTGTATTAGGTAGAGCTGCTTTACTCTCTGTCTTAGTAGTGTGGCTATGTAGAAAAGACATCTAAAAATTGCATGGGGGGCAGAGCCTTAGGTAATTACCAGGGCAGGGCAAACCACTTCACCACCTTGTGGTGGGATGGGTGCAGAGAGGGGACAATGTTGCCTCCTGGCTTCTGGTGGTTTGCCAAGTGTCTGCCCCATTTCCAGTCACTTCACCTCCTTTCTGTGTGTGACTGTCACTCTTCTAGCTGCTGCTCGGGTGGCGAATCTCAGAGTGAATGGGTTTGCGTATGTTCTAAGACCATGCTGGACCTTTAACTTGCAAGAATCTGGCAGTTTCTTCCACTACCCTCACTGGTTTGAACAGCTAAAGGTAAAAGAGATATAGTTCCAGTGCAGGAATCTTGGGATCTGTGGTCTGGTCTGGGGCTCATATCAGTTGCTCCCAAGGTATCTCTCCCATCTGTTCAGCCACTGCCACTGCTGCCACCGTGGCCTTTCCACGCCATTCTGCTTCTATTCACATTTCCATATCTCTTCCCTTCCTTACCCATCTGGGTGAATGTGTCTCCTTTAAATCCTTGGTTGTCGGACTTCCATACAGCTTTATTTTCTGAGGGTTCTGGGTGTTACTGGTTTTGAGATCTGGTTGTAATTCTTTCTATAGTTTCACAAGGAGGCAAAGCATGTCTACCTATGCCTACTGGAAGTCAGAACCCATTTCTTAAAAAAGGTTTTTTTAAAATCCTCACTTGTGGATATTTATTACTAATTTTTAGAGAGAAGAAGGGGGAGAGAGAGAGACGGACAGACAGACATCATATGAGAAAGAACCATTGACCAATTGCCTAATATACATGTCTCAACTCGGTATCGAACCTACAACCTAGGTATGCACTTGACTGGGAATCAAACTCACAGCATTTCAGTCTATGGGACAACGTTCCAACCAACTGAGCCACCTGGCCAGGACTGGAGAACCCATTTTTAACAATAAGTTCATTTTATTTATATTTTGTTCCTACATTCATGAATTTATTTATATCATGTTGTAAAGTTCATTTTTCTACCAATTAATTCATTTAGACATTCTGAGAAATAGCATTCACTACTCCTGAAAGTGCTATCAGAGCCCTCCTTCTCCTCTGGGCCTTCCATGATATATCACCTTCTTAGAGAAGCATTCAACAATAACCCCAGCAAAGATTCTTTCTCCCACTCATTTCCATCCTGGTACCAGATATGTACCTTAATGTCAAACACCTACTTATGTCAAAGATAGTCACAAACATGTTCTCACTCCAGGAAGGCAAGGACTATCTTTTTCTCCCTCCGTCACTGGCACAATGCTTTACACTTTCCAGTGGGACTTAGATAAATATTTGATGAATTGAATGAATTCTATTTTGTTTTAATGATGTGTGCGTACCTCTAGTCTAGAAGGCTTGTTAGGCAAATGTTGTATAAAATACCTCACAAATACAAATTCACACCATCCAGTATTGTTTTCAGAAAAGAACTAATATTTATTAAACTCCTGTGATACATTAATGATTTTACATGTGATCTCATTCAGTCTCCACAATATATGGAGTGTTATTATTGACTCTGTGTCTATGAGGAAATAGAAGGTCAGAAACAGTGTGCAGCTTTCACAAGTCCGATGGCTGTTCAATGTCAGGATTTTGACCTCCATGTCCAGTGTATTATTTCACACTTCGTAGTGGGGGTCCAACATGTCAACATGACATGGCTTCTGGAGACAAGTGATATGAGGTACATATTTTGTTACCAAATTTACCCAAAGATTCTGGGGCTCCAAAGAAGACAGTGATAAATTAGGAATTATCTAGAGAAATGCAGCCAAGATATGTTAAGCTTCTAAAACTGTAGTTTATGTAAAATAAAGGAATAAGAGTGTTTTATCCAAGAAAGTAGTAAGTGATACTGCATGAGAGGGAATTCTGCCCGTCCCTCCCCCCCACCCCGAGAAAAGAGGTCTGGCATTTGTATTAATACTTGGTCTTGGGAGGTAACCCAAGTGCTAGGAGTGTCTGTTATTCATCATGAACCCTTTGGACAACCTGCTAAACCAATCACTGTTGCCGGTGTAGTAAAGCACCAATCAAACCCCAAGTGCTGAAGCTCGCGTGAGCTTCCTCTGTTGGCAACAGTCCATGTGTACTGTCACACATCAACATTAGGTGGGGAATCCACCCTGAGGGCAATGGAAGCTTCACATTTGGAACTCTCTCACACTCCATCTCTTCCTTTTGCTGAGTTTTGCTATCGTTTTCCTATAATTGATACTGTAAGTACAGTAGGTTTCTAGTGATATATCAAATCTGAGGGTACATTTGAGAAACTCTGAACTTGCAGTTGATGGCAGAAATAAAGATAGCCTTGTATGCACTCTTCCTTTTAACTTTGTAGTTGGACCATAACTCCTTGTAGTTGGACTCAAAATTATTGGGCAGATTCGATGGCCCGAAAGACTATACACTTCACGATGTGTAGGTGCATAGTAATAATACAATAACTTTAGAGATCCTTAAAAATGTATAATAACATATTAAAAGTTTGTAGGATAGAACAGCATAAAAACTGACCTCAAACATTCAAAATATTATCATGTAGACATATTTGGTATTGTTCCAGAGACAAAATTTGGCTCAAATAAGAAAAAAACTTTCTAAAAATTATAGCTAATCAAATATGTCATTAGCTTTCTATAAAAGTAGTAAGTGCCCCGCCTCTGAAAATGTTAAATCCTAGTGTAGCTGTAAGCCAGATGTTTGCTAAGGGATTTCAGCCTCAAAGGACAGGGTGGGTAATTTTTAAGATATCTTCAAACTCAAAGATTTTGCTATTTTATGGTTTCTACTTTTTCAAAAGAGCAACTAATAAAGCCAAGCTTGCATGCTTCATAGAACAAATTCTTTGATTTGGCTCCTACAAATATTTGTTAATTTTCTTTTGCTTCCAAATACCAGAAAAAAAAGAAAGCATGCTTTAGCAGAGAATATTTACATTGGTTGAAAACATCACATATATGTTTTGTCATTTAAGAAATACTTACTTTCAAGTGTTACTAAAAAGTATACCTTTTCTAAAAAATTGTTCAATCACAAATACAGAGTTTTATTTATTTATTTATTTTTAAATCTCTTTTTTTTCTTTTTAAAGATTTTATTTTTTTTTTATTTTTAGACAGAAGGGAAGGGAGGGAGAAAGAGAGGGAGAGAAACATCAATGTGTGGTTGCCTCTCACATGGCCCCCATTGGGGACCTGGCCTGCAGCCCAGGCATGTGCCCTGACTGGGAATCGAACAGGCGACCCTTTGGTTCTCAGCCCGTGCTCAATCCACTGAGCTACACCAACCAGGGAACAAATACAGAGTTTTAATGATGTGCCATAAAAATTGGTATTCTGTAATCAATCAATTTAATTATAGAAAGACCTTTCAAATGAATCATAAATGGATAGAAACAAAATCTAAAATTGTCACACAGTTGCATAAACTACGTACTTAATAACAATTCAATGCAAAATACATTAACTTGCATTTTATGAATGTTTTTTTCACATTTTAATGCACCACTATATATTGTCACATCAACAGTTCATAAAACAAAACCATCTGAGGCTTCCTGATTAATTGCCACTCTTTACACCCAACTGAATTATAAGTTCTTGAGTAAAACTCTCAGAGTATGGGTTTTACTAAATGAATAAAAACTAACCTGTTCTTTGGTGTAAGTTATATTCCACACACTTCTGTAAATATTCTTGTCAACATAAAACATTGTCAGAGGAAGCAATGCTAAGCACCTTAAAAGAGTTTATTCTGTGGCCCTGTTAGGGCCATATAAAATTAGATAATAAGAATCCCACTATATGACGAGTGTAAAAATGCCTGGCCCAACTTTTCCCAGAGTGTCCTGTTGCTGCTGCTCTGTAGAGATTATAAAGTTGGAATTACGTTGGGTTCTCCTTGTCCATTTTCACAATAACCCCATCAGTTTTCTCCGAAGGCTCAGCTGGATCCTAACTGTGACAAGTAAGATATCACATGAAATAATAATTTTAAAATTATGTGTTAGGTTAAGGAACTTAATTAAAACAAAAAATTATTTTACAAATTGCTAACAAAGGCAAACAAAGCAACATGTCTATATTCTTACTTTGGGGATAAACACAGTGGGAAGAATAGAAGTATAAAAAGTGGGTCACAGATTCCCAAATTTCATTCTGTAAATTTATGTAACTTCTTAAAAAAAAAATTCTCTAATCCCTGCTGTGGAATGAGAAGATATTCAAAGAACCTTAAAATTTAAAGAGAACTTATAAAGGTAATATGGTTCTAAAGTCTAAGTAAGATATTCTCCAATGGTTTTAGTTTACTTTTGATAATGTATTATTGAATAATTGGAGTATTTTATATATGATACTCTAGCTTTAAGCTAAAAACATCCATATATGTACAATGAATTATAATTATTCATCTCCAATAAATATACAATGGGAAGATATCTCCTCTTCTTATCTGGAAAGGGATGTGCAGTTAGAGTTCTGTCATAAAAACTTAACTACAAAGGAATAACACCTAATTTTTCTTTTCTTTTATTATTAATTTAACCTTTTAATTTACATTACTTTTCATCACTTATACCCCACTCCCCCAGCAATCCCCACACTGTTGTCCATGACCAAGAGTTTTTATCCTTTTTGCTCAATCCCTCTACCCCTTAACCTTCCCCTTCCACTAGCTGTCATCTGCTCTCCATCTATGAGTCTGTCCCCATTTTCCTTGTTGGTTCTGTTTGTTCTTTAGATTCTACCTATGAGTGAGATCATATGGTATTTGTCTTTCTCTGACGGGCTTATTTCATTCAGCATAAGTTCTCCAGGTCCATCCATACTGCTGCAAAGGGTAAAATTTTCTTTTTTACAGTTAAGTAGTATTCCAATGTGTAAATGTCCCACAGTTGTTTTATCCACTCAACTAGTAACAGGAATCACAAGACATGAATTTCTAAACTCCATAAACAATCATACCTTTTGTTTTCATTCTCAAGAATACACACCTACTTCTGTTTTTAAAAGACAATTGACATTTCATATCATGTCTTCATATTTTTACCTCAATTCTGCATGGCAGGGATGCACCTAATTGGAATAGGGTGGAATGGTTCATGTGCTCCACCCCAAGACAGTTCTGGTGCTTTCAGTTGCCCCTGCAACCCTGTGCATATCGCTCTTCCCTTATAAGTTTCACTACAAAATTACTATACATTATTACTATACATTATAGTAATACAATATTACTATAGCACTACTCATTCTCTTCTGAAAATAACTTAGGGATATTTTTGATCAGAGAAGATATATTTAGAACATTGTACTTGTTAAAAGGGACTTCCCCTAGATTTTTTTCCATATTTTAATTCAATTTCTGACATATGAGTGGAATAATTCATTCTGATATTCATTAGGGTTAATGGTGCTCAAACTTGCTCATTTGGTGGAATCACTGAAGATTAAGGTGCTCTTTTTGAAATATCGTGAAATAATGACACTAAATTCTGCCATGAAATATTTGATTCCCTGGTGATGTGACAATCATGTGTACAGTTGACCCTTGAACGACACAGGTCTGAACTGCATGGGTCCACTTACCGTATTTTTCAGACCAGAAGACACACCTAGGTTTTAAAGGAGGAAACTAGGAAAAACAATTTTTGAAGCAAAAAATGTGGTAAAATATGTAATAACATAAATAACATAGTATTTCACCAATGTAAATGTAAACAGAACATTTGGACTATAAGACACACCCCCATTTTCCTCCCAAATTTGGTGGGGGAAGGCGTATCTTATAGTCCTAAAAGTACGGTATTTGCAGATTTTCTCAATAAGTCTACAATTGACCCTGTGCACCCATTTATATGTAGACTTTTTTCAATAAATATACCATCAAGTTTTGCATCCATTAATTCAACAAATCGTGAGTCAAACCTGTTTTCAGTCTGCAATTGGGAATCTGAGGATGCAGAGGGCCGACTGCGCGTTTGCTCTGTGCAGTATTATATAAGGAACTTCCGCAGACTGTGGCATCCATGGGGTCCTGGAGTGAATCACTCATGGAAACTGGGGGATGACTGGTTACGTTGTGGGGGAGCCAAAAGTTATACACGGATTTTAGACTGTGCAGGGGTCAGTGCCTCTAACCTCCAGGATCAACTGTGCTTGTAAAATCACAAACATCCTCCCCTTAGCCACAGTAAAGGCAGGCTTTCCATGTGCTTCCTAATGTGATGGACATGATACCATTTATGAACGAGTTTTGCTAAAACAAAAAAAGAAAAGAGCCCAAATGAAACATTTCAGTCTAGTTCTCTGTTTACAGGAAACACCAGTAGAGAAATACATGGTTAATGACACTCCAGAGAGGCTATCAGCAAAATCCAGAATGATAAAGACCCTAAAGGACAGCCGACTCAGTTTCATCACCAAATACACTGCAAAGAAGTGAAAAAAGAGGAACTCTATAGCTTGAAAGGGACTTTAGAAATATGTCAACCAAATATTTTATATTGCCCATGTTTAACTCTTCATGCAAGCAAATTAACTGTTAAAATACAATTAGGAAACTGTATGCATGTGTGGGATATTTGGTGATACTAGGAAACTGCTATAAATATTTGTAAGAGTGATAATGCTATGGTGGTTTAAAAACAGTACTCTACTTTCAGAGATACACACTGAAATATTTATTTTATGTGTTGCATGGGCTTGCTTCAAAATAATCCAGAAATTTAGACATGTGTGAATGGTGGGCATGAATGAATCAAATTGGCCATAAATAAGAAAAGTCTAATAGTCAGGTATATATTGGGAAGAAATGAAATCACTACTTTGAAGAGCTAGTTGCATCCTCAAGTTCACGCAGCATTATCTACAAAGCCAGGATGTGCAAACAACTTAAGTGTTTGCCGTTGGGTGAATAGATTAAGACAATGTGGTATACATACTCATACAATGAAATATTATTTAGGCATAAAAGAAGAAAACCCTGTCATTTGTGACATGCATAAACCTTGAGGGCATTATGATGAGTGAAATAAGTCAGAGAGAGGAAGACAGATACTCTATGAACTTATTTATGTGGAATCTACAAAAACCA
>PVJI01033885.1:0-10887 GCA_004026765.1 Micronycteris hirsuta | reverse complement strand
TCTGAAGCTAATACAGAGTAATACTGAAGGGAAACAAATTTTTAAAAAATTTAGAAAAACACTCCAGCGACCTAACCAAGCCCACCAAGAAGTGACAAGGTGGGCGTGGGGTACAGGAGATTCGGAATTTGAAAGCTAGTTGATTTGACAAGTGTACACACTCCAAAAGGAGCTAATAGATCCAACCAAATCCACTCACCGAAATCGATGATAAATATGAACACTAAGGGAGGTCAAGGTCTGCTCAGGACGGCCTGGCCCGGTCACGAAGAGGTGGGGGAGGGCCTGCATTGGGAAGACGGGTACATCTGAAAGGCAGAGATGAGAGGATGGCACAGCAGCCTCCTCAGTTCTCCTCTGGAGCCCGGCTCTGCACACCCCACTGTTTACAGCCGTTTCCTGGGAACCCGCCTGTCTGGTCCCCCGCCCCCTGCCCGGGGCTGCTGCTCTTTCAGATGCCCAGCGGGACAGCCTAGGGCTCTGCAGTTCCACCTGGGCCAAGCCAGGGTTTTCTTCCTGCGGTCTGGCCCCTGCTTCCAGTATTTTCACCTCTTGTTTGAGGTCTGAATTCTATCTGGGCCGAGGAGACCGTAACGGATGCCACCTCCTGCGTGTACATCTAGCTGTCTCTTCAGTAACTGTGCCATTACCCCAGATGGACACTCTTTGTACCAACCCACGTCCAGGAGTCTGAGATCTTAATACGGCAGTTTCTCCTGCCCTGGCGTTATTCCCGCTATCTCCCCCCAATCCACACACACACACGTGCACCCATGCCTGTAGCTCCCCTTCGCTCCCCCCATCCCACAGCCGAGAGAGTCCAGCAGGTGCCCCGGCCGAGTCTCTGCCAGGTTCTGTTGAATACCACTCTGCCCTTTGGCCTGCTGGGAGTGAACTGAGCCCTCAGCTGCTACATGATTTAAATGCTTTTCCTATATCAGTATTTCAGTAGCTTGCACATCCCCTTCAACAGATGCCCAGCCCTCAGGGTGCTCGGGTAACCAGTACGATCCTCCTGCTGAGGAGGAAAGGTTTAAGTGTTACATAGGATGTGTCGTGGCAACTATGTTTCTACATGAAAGGGGGAGCACCTTTTGAGATTGCATCCTGATTGGGAAGTGGAACCACAGTAAAATGAACTGAGTACCTTTGTGAATGTGCTTCTTGACATGAGGAGGGGATGGAGGTTTCACTCTGACAAAACTCAAGAGTGAAATGCTGATGGTCCCTTTAGCAGAAGGCAGAGAAAATGTCCCTGGGGTCATAAAAACAAAACAAAACAAAACAAGGGGATGTTTTGTTGAACATATTTCAAAAGAAGCAACGTCTCCTTTAATTAATTATGAATCACAAACTTGGCGCTGAGATTGAACTTAAGGCAGGTAGATGAGGAAAGATTCTTTTTTATGGAAAGAGTAATAAAGACCTTAATACAAAGATGTGAATTTTTTTTTCCAGTGAATCTATCTTGGAAGAAGAAAGCATGATAAAGAGGAGAAATTGAGATTATAGCCTAATAGTGATAATTCTTTCACTCACAATTGTCTAAAGAATTTTAGGCCAGTTCCTTAGTAAGCATAGAGAATGGAAAGTTTATATGGGAGACCAGCAGACGTCATACTTACTGTCTAAACAGATAGTTTCAGAGTGAGTTGTTTTCCTTATTCTATTTTGTGGCTTTGGTTATCCCCAAAACAGTTCCTTTGTTACTTTTCCAGTGTTCTGCACGACAAAAAACTGCAACATTTCATTTGCTTGTTTTTTAGAGAGGACCTGGCCTCAGTGGAAACTCACCTGGCATTTACAATCAGCCATGCTGATTTGACAAAAACTATGTCACAATTACCTTTGGTAAACTGCCTTACCGAGGCTCATTTCTCTTGAGTTGTGTTTCTTGTTAAACCAATACTTGCTTTGCTAAGAGAGTGCAGGTTTCTAGGAATAATCATCACAAACTTGTCAAAAGCTCTTGGTGTTGGAGTAGGAAAAGCCCCCCTCCTAATCGAATGGGTGAGGAAGGAATGCTGGTCCGGGGCTCCGGAAGCATGCATGATGTTTTAAGCCCTATCATGCCTAGGGAATCATAATGAGCAAGTTATTAACATCAGTATGTAGGGGTACTAGATTCAGCAAATAAAAATGTAAGAAATAAATTTGAATTCAGCTAAACAAGTATTTTTAGTATAACTATGTCCCACACAATGTTGGTGACATACTTACACCAAGAAAATGATGTATTGTTTATCTGAAATTCAAATCCAGCTGGAAGTCCTGTATTTCACCTAAGTAGAAACTCATCTGTAAAATTAACACGTTAAGTGCGGCATCGGTCCCCAGGGACTGACTGTGGACTTTTCGTTTGGGCGACATCGGTGTGTGGGACCGGCAGTATCAAGGTTAAAAAGTAAATGTTGTAATTTTAATGAAGTTTTGCATTGGCTGCACCACTGTGCGCCTGTTTATGCTCTAACTCAACACCCGTCGAGTGGTCGCTGACCTGCCACCTGAACAGAAAGCCCAGCAAAATCGGCTCCGCGCTTAACGTGTTAAAGAACCAGACTTCAGCTCCAAGCTTCAAGTTAATTCCATCCTAAATCCCCAAATATCTTTTCTGTGAACTCAGAACGCTTTTCCTAGTCCCCACAGAAGCAACATCACTGGGCAGGAGAGATCACATTTAGGGAAATGTTGACAATTTGAGAACTTTTAACATCAATGGAGCTAAGTTCAGAGAAAACCAAGGAAGGATGTTTGATTTCCCTGGAGAAGGTAGGATGGGCCCTGGAATATTGACAGGTGACCTACAATGTAAAAGGCCTAAGGATGAAAGGCTTATCTGCAGTGCTAATTGATTGAGGAATTAGGAATAATGTTCTCTCTCATCCTGTGAGTTGACACCAGCTCTCGGGAAACAGCCGGTACTGAAGTCTCGCTGCTGGGATGATTTGTATTAGAGGCCTGTACCGTGCCAGACTAGTAGGCACCTTGCAAGGCCTTTTCAGAATGCAGCACTCATGGGTGTTTGTTCACACACAAGCTCACACACACACACACACACACACACACACACACACACACACACGAATAAAGTGCATTCACCAAACATGCCCTTGGCCGGAGCTGGGAACCGGGTGCTGAGCTGAGCAGGGACACTAACAAGAGGAGGCTGTCGTGGTCCTCAAGTCACTGAGAGTCTAAAGGTGTTGTCAGCAGCCTGGGAGGCAGCCCAGAAAATTGTAAATACAATGTGCTTGGATGGCAGCAGCCAGGAGCTGAGTGAACTCAGAGCAGACTCGCGTCAGCCAGGGTGCAAGGGTGTCTCAGGGAAGACGTCCACAATAAACCTGAATAAGATCTTGAAGTAATGAGTGACTCAGATGTTCAAGCGTAGGAACTGCAATCCAGGCAGAGGGAACAGCAGGAGTAAACATCTAGGAGAGGAAATCATATTCTGTGTCTAGGTAACCGCAGGAATTTGAGACTGAAAACTCAGGACTGCGCAAGAACGATGAAGGGGGTGTGGCAGGAAATGTAGACCTCACACACAAATAATAAATAATAGTCCTAATAACCATAACTTTTACTCTTTGGCCACTGCAGGTAAAGAAAATTTTTATATCCCTATCCACACTGCCACATGCAAAGATGGGAAGTCATTCTTAGCAAGTCAGCCGACCACGTACAAATAGCCAAGTTTAAATAATCTGGGCGTCTGTCAGGCAAAATAAATGGATTCGGCTTCAGATACTCACTTTCCATCCAGATGCATTAAGCCCTTAGAACTTTTAGAAGCTACAGAGTGCCTAAGGCCACTGTGAGGAAAAACAAACAAAAACCACCACCTCTGCCCCACCTTCCGAGGTTGGTGGATGGGGGCAGAGGACGGGGAACAAAGGGGAAGGATCTTGTGCTGCGTATCTACAATGTTAGACTTTGAACTAGAGCATGAATGATACTTACTCCTTAGTCTTGTGAGGCCGACAAACGAAACCAGAATCAGGGAACTAAAGTTCCCCAGCTTCGGACATCAAACAAAATCGCGCAACCTAAATTTGACCCCAGCAACAAGAAATAAGCCCAAATACAGGTGCCAAGGGTTCTCGAAATCCCCAGCAAAAACAGCTAAAGAAAAGTGGCGCGTGATGTAACAGAAGTGGTGTCTATGCAAAGAAGGAAATTAACTTCTCCTGATTTCCCCTGATCTGTACTGTATGTACCAAATCACAGCCCTCTTTGCAAAATTAAGGGCATTAGTTACCTTCCCATTCAGTCGGAGCGGCATTAGACTTGCATGCAGACATTCCCAGCTAAGCTGAGGAATATCAAGTTTTCACAAAATCATTCATCAAGAGGTGAGACCTCACGGTGATTAGCGTTTCAATAAGAAGCTTGGGACTAAATGGAGAATAAGCACACTATCACCGTGGCAATTAGGCATCTTCTAGACAGGCACGCTTTTGCTCAGACCAATCGAGTTAAAGCAAGTGAAAAAATTTTTGGCCTTTCTTTTTTTTCCCCTTGCTGTGAAATGAACTGCCTTAAATAACTGATAAGGTGACAGTAAACCCGTTTAAAAAAAAAGTTTTCCCCATTAAGTGAAGCTTAATTAAACAGAGCACAGGCTAATAGCTCTCCCAGCTAATAAGTGAGGCACCCTGGATAAATCACCCTACTTGCAGGGATTGGTCTGGGAGGTCTGTGATGAGTCCCCACCAGTAAACTCGGGGGCAAAAAACCCATGCAGGTTTTAAGAAATCGCAGGCCACTTTGCAAAGCCGTGGATGAACTGGAGATGTGCACAAGCAAATACAGTTGATCAAATATTAATATGTTTCCAGTTATCCTCTCTTCAGATTTACTCAGAATGATAACGCGACCCAGTAGATGAGGCGTTGGAATTGCTGATGAAAGGTTTAGCTGTGGTACCGTGAGGGCTGAGGGACTGAAATCCTCCAAGTACACACCGTCAGTGCCCCGTGACGATGGGATCGTGTGTTTTGTTCATCCTCTTGTCTGCAGTGCAATGGGGAGCACGGAGGAAGCAGGGGGTGAAGCCTAGCTGAAGGAATGTGTGGGGGGACACGGGCCACATTCATGTCTAATGTGGTCATACAGACATGAGCTGGGATGGTGTTACAGGTTTAACTGTGCACGCCCCCGGAAAGGTGAAGTCCTAATCCCCCACCCAGTACCTGGGAAGGTGACCTTATTTGATAAGAGGGTCTTTGCAGATGAGCAAGTGAAGTTGAAGTCATGAAGGTGGACTTGAATCCAGTAAGACTGTTGTCACAAAAAGGGGAAATCAGGACCCAGGAGGAATGGCACCCATAAGCCAAGGAATGCAGAGGCTCCCGGACGCTAGCAGGGAGGCAGGGCACAGACGCCCCCTTGCAGACCTTGGGGGAGGCCGTCTCTGCTGGTGCCTTGATGTTGAACTTCTGGCCTCCAGAACTGCGGGACAATACCTTTCTATTGTTGAAGCCGCCCAGTCTGTGGCACTTTGTTACAATGGCAGCCCCAGGGCACTAACACATGGGGAAGGTCAAGTGCAGGCTGAGCCAAGCTGGAGAACAGCCCACTGCGATAGGTCAGTTCCTCCTAGTCACCCTCCCCCAGGCCTTCTGCGCCCTGCAAGCTGGGGTGTTCTGCTCTGGCCATGGGTACTGGGTTCAAAGCCAAGCGCCGCTCTTCCTTGTCATGTGGCCTCATCTGAAAAATGAGGGTAAGAGTATATCATTTCTCCTGGGTGGCTGTGGAGATTAAGTGAGGTCAGACTTGGGAAGTGCTAGACACCTCTTTGAAGCATATAGTAAGTGCTCAATAAATACCACCTGTTATGATTGGCCCTTAAACGTAATAGTGCTGAGCTCAATGTCACATTTCTCTGGTTTATCATCAAAGCTGTGTGGACGTGGCGTTATTGGGACTGTCCCAATGCCGCTGGCTGGTCACATAGGGTCCTGGAGTCCAGGCAGGCCCTCACTGTGTGAGAGACATGACCAGGAATTCGGGCTGATCACGCTGCCTTCACAGGTTCTTTTAGTCCACACCCCCGCCCACCTTGGCCCCAACCACCGCCTCCCACACAGAGATTTATGGAGGAGAGGTGGTAGAGTCTGCAAAGTCCTGGCCGGGCTGGAACTGCCTTGGAGGCCTGAAGGTCCACAGTGAGTGCAGTGCAGGGGGGTGGACTGCTGAGCTGGGGTGGCAGTGGCCTTGGTGAGGCTGATGGGAGCCCAGCTGGCGATGAGGGCTCTACCCCTAATGACGGTTTCAGTGAGGGGCCTCAGGTGAGAGAGAAAACACCTATCAATCAGAGGGGTGGGCGGGGCGGCATTAGGAGGTTTCCAGGCCCCCTGAACTAGTTCCTGTGCCCAGGGCTTGGTGATCATTGTCTTATTTACTCCTCACAACAACACCTCAGTGAGGTAGGTATGACTCTCTTTATTTTACAACTGAGAAAAATGAGGCTCGGACGACCTCGGAGAATCCAGGGCAATGCCACACACCCAATGGAGCCACAGTGGCGTCACTGCCTGCTGGCCTCAGAGCTGAGCTGCCCCTGCTGGACTATTCTGCTCTCACTGGGGGGCTACGAATATTTAAGTCAGATTGAAGACGGTGTTATGAAACCCATCTGCTGATAGTTTATAGTTATATATTTAAAAAGGCATAAATGCGTGTCCCTAATTTTCAGCATTGTTAATGAAATGCCTGGAGAACAGCAATTACAATAATTCAGATTTTATAGCCCTCTGTAATTTACAAAGGACTTTCGCAAACATTAGCTCATTTTACACTTCAGCCACCAGAGGTAAGAGTTACCGTCATCTCTGTTTTACGGATGGAGAACGAAGGAGTCGGTCTTGAACTCTTTAATGGTCAGAGTATTTGTGACGATGACGGCTGCTCTCTGGAAGGCTGGCGATCCTGCCCCAAGAAAGGGGGAACGTAGTTCCCATTTGAGAGCGGACAACTCTCAAATCAGCCCAAACTGGGTGCTCCGTCAGCTCAGCGCGGCGCTCCCAGCACCTCGTGGGTTAATAAACGTAGCTGGTGAAGAGGACCCTCCCCACCACTGGTGTTTCGTCCACACCGAATATTGTCTGAGCTTTGTTAACCCGCACGCAGCCCTGCGGGGTTTACACGTTATCCCCACTTTATAGATGAAGACAAAGTGAAGCCCCAAGAGGTTAACTTGCCCAGGGTCACTCAACGAGGGGCTCTGACCATCTGATTGTAGTGATTCATTTTTAACAGCTCGCGGCTGAGCTGGACTGCCCAGTTCGTACAGCCTTTTTCATGGAGCAAATTATTCTGCGGTGTTTGGATTCTTTTCCCTCCGCCCCCAGGGCCGCTCCACCTCCACGGCGGCGTGCGCCAGGTCAGACATGCGAGGTGGCTTCATTCACGGCTGCACTTCACTCTACTCGGGACTTGGCGGCGCTGAATCGGACACGGCACCTGCTCCTGAGGTGCTGTCCCTGTTCCTCCTCCGCAGTGACTGTATTTTACAATTAAAGAGATTCATTCTGTGTAAGCACCTGAACCCAGGCATCCAGATGTCCTGATGGAAAAGCGTCTGAGTCGCCCGAGAAATGCAGACTCATCTCGTTAGAGCTTCAAGTCACTGCTCGCCACAACCCACGTTCAGTTGCGTCACCTCCTCACGTTCTTCATGCCTCTTAGCTCTGAATATCTCTGACGCGTTTCCAATATTCTCCTAAGACGGTGTGTTTGCAATTTTAAAAATGATTCAACATGCAAACCCCCCAAAATAGCTCCAGAAAGATCATCAGTGAAGACGGGGTGGGGCAGGTGAACTCTCGGGGGAAGAGGGGTCACTTGGGAGGCTGAAGTCTCGATCTGTTTGCGATCACCCATTGTGCGTCTCTCTGTCCGAAACAACCTGGAAATCAGGGAACCCGAGGGAGAAGACAGCGGGCTGAAAGGAGGAAGGCAGGCTGGGTGGAGATGATGTCTGCAAGAACTTTGGGTGAGGGGGAAAACGCTCAAACAGAATCAACTGAGGCCTTGGGTTTCTGCCCCTTAGGGAGCGAGCGGGGACATTCAGCGGCGCTGACGGAGCGGCGGTGGCGTGTGCCGTGGCAGGGACAGAAAGCCTGAGAGCTCGGGTGGAGGCAGGGCCTGCTCTTCCAGCTAAGAAGCTCCGTTTTGGATTTGAAGTATTAATTCAATTTCCCTCTCCTCGTGCCACGTCCCAGCTGTGAGGCATCAGGCAAATTACTCCATTTTTCCCAGGCTCTGTTTTCTCATTTTTAAAACAGAAATAAAAGGCTCGCTGCCCAGGACAAAGTGGTGGGAATTAAATTATTGTAAAGGGCAGGTGCCGGCACGTGCCTGACACATAGTAGGCTGCTTCTCCCTCTCACTTTTTTCTCTTCAATCCTGGATCCATGAATAATGTTGTCTTCAGAACAGTCCAGCCCCTACCTTAAGCCAGGAAGCCTGAGCTCACGTCCTCACCCTGTCTGCTGAGCCTCCCGTTACAGAAAGTGCCCGGGGCCAGCCTCCCACTCACACCATCACACAGCCTACCCTGAGCCAGAGCACCCATGGTTAGGGCCCTTTGTGTAGGTTCGTGGTGGCTGGAGAGCATGACAGATGTCCCCACGACTGTCGTCATTTTGCAATGGGCAGTTTTCCCTGAGATGCTGGTAAACATACCTTAACACCAACAGGCACATTTGTAGATTCTTCTGTGATCAGTGCAATTGTAATTCCTAGATTTTCAATGGAAGGGAGAACCCCTGAGCCTAGCTCCTCCCCCTTGCCCCCGTTTACAAATAAGAAAGCCAAGGCTTAGAAAAGAGGCAGACCTCGGCCAACCTAGCACTGTCGGAGGGAACATTATTCAGACAAAACTATTTCTGCAGACGGGCTGCCTTCCAGGGCTCGGACGACTGGCAGCCTCCAGCCACTGCTGAACAGGGACACTGGTCTGGCCCGGGTGCAGAGCTGTGGAATGACACCCGTGGTCATCCCCAGCTCTCTCCTGGAGGTACGCAAGCAAATGTGAATACCAGTACTTCTAAGGAAGAGAAAAAGCATTTATTGAGTTACTACTATGTGCTGGGGACTGCGCTAGGTATTCCACAGGCATCGGCTCATCCGATCCTTACAACAATCCTATGAATAAGAATAATGCCCCCTCCCAAAAGATGGGCACATATGAACTCCCAGCACCTGTGAATATTTAAACATGTTTAGCACAAAGGACTGTGCAGATGTGGTTATATTTAAAAAATTTTTAAAAAGAGACAAAACACGAGCACGAGACAGTGTTCTGTTCAAAGCCACACAGACGGGCAAAACCGAAACGCCAACCCAGGTCGGCTGGCCCCGCCCGTGACGCCGGTGCTGCCCTGCGCACTGTGCGAGGGGCATCTTCAGAGGTGGCCCCCTCTACAAAGAGGAGCGTCCTGCCCGTGGGAACCAGCCCGGGGGCCAGCAGAGCCCTGGCAGGACTGGGGGGAGGCCGTGTCTGTCGCCGCCCTCACGAGCCCCACAGGAAGGGGGCTCTCGGGTGTGAGGCTGCACAGGTGCTGCCAGAGCCCGGCCGTGGCCCGGGTTCCATCCACCACTGCGGCCTCTGTCTCCACAGCCCCACACCTGCAGATCCAACACTGGAGAGCCAGGTGCATCGCCATCACCGCTGCCCCAAGTCCTGGTCAGGGAGCCCCTTTATAGGCCGGCACGGTCTCGGGGCCTTGAAGGCGATGGTACCTCCTTCAGTTGTCACAGAATCCTTACAGAGTAGGTCCTGTAGTGGGCGTTCTCTAATAATCTGAAAGCATGGATTTTTAAAAACTGTTCTTTCAACTCCTTTAAAGCTAGCAAAACTATCATGAAATGGGAAAGAGGATGTCTGCGGCGTGAGAAAGATTTCCATTTCATGAATCCCGGTTCCTTTTTACTCCTCGAAGATCTACTTTTATGTTCGCTTCCTGAACGCAGCCAACCAGCGGGGCCTGCCTGGACCGGGGCTCTGGCGGGAGAGGCCAACAGAGCTTTTGTCTCGGCTCCTGCGCTCGGGTTAAGTGTCCCGATGGTTCCGCAGGCTGTTCCCCAGGGTGCTGTCATTCCACTGTCTGCTGGGGGACAGCACGTCCCCGTGACCATGAATTAAGTGCAGCAGTATTTACAAATCCTGAGTCAGATTTCCATCCTGTCCAACAGGATGAGAATTTGACCCACTGCTTACGTAGCAAGCTGAGAATGACATCAAAAGCTCTTTTATTAACCCCAGGGGCTTTCATCAAGGCAAGTGCTTCACAATGGAAATTAAGTATCTGCTTCTGCAGAGGAGAAAAGAAGCAATGGTTGCTTCTATACTGAGCAGACAGTACATTTTGTTCCTAAATATCCACGGACCCCACATCTCTGTGGCTTCACTTGGACATGCGGCTTTACTGGGAGAACAGGATAGAAGCCCCAGATGGAGGAGGCAGAGCCCCGGATGGAGGTGGAAATGCCCTGCAGACTGGAAAAGAGAATGCAGCCTGGTAAACCAGACCCGCCGCCTTTCTCTAGGTCCCCTCTCTCCTGAGATGCACCCGCCTCTGCAGCTGCACCCACACCCACACCCACGCTGATCATCCCTCCCAGGGAGGCCTGAGAACAGATGAGAGCAAGGGTGGGGACATTCCTCACAGACAAATCCTCGTTTTTACTGCTTCGCAGGGTCTGCCTTTTTCTGGGCACCAGTTGGGAGGTGTGGATGCATCTGAGCACTGGGGCCAGAAAGACGAGATGAAGTCCCAGCCCCATTAGTTACCAGCTCTGTGGCCCCTTGAGCAAGGTCTAAAAACCTGACTCTCCATTCCTCATCTGTAAGATGGGGATGTTTCCTTCCTATCGATGTTA
>PVJI01033884.1:0-10887 GCA_004026765.1 Micronycteris hirsuta | reverse complement strand
GGAGTGGGAGGGGGAGAGAGGAGGAAGAAGTACAGAGAATAAGTAGCATAAGCGGTAGGTAGAAAACAGACAGGGGGAGGTTAAGAATAGCATAGGAAATGTAGAAGCCAAAGAACTTATGTGTATGACCCATGGACAAAACTAAAGGGCGGGGAATGGGTGGGGTGTGGGGAAGAGGGGAATAAAGGGGGGGAAATGGGACAACTGTAATAGAATAATCAATAAAATATATTTAAAAAAATAAACCTAGGAATAAACCTAACCAAGGATGTAAAAGACCTGCACTTAGAAAATTATGACACTGAACAAAGAAATTGAAGAAGATACAAATAAGTGGACCCATATACCATATTCATAGTAAGGAAGAATTAACAAAGTTAAAATGTCCATATTACCCAAAACAATTTGTAGATTTAATGTGATTTCTAATCAAGATACCAATGGTATATTTCACAAAACTAGAACATATATTCTAAAAATGTATATGGAACCACGAAATACCCCAAACAGCCATAGCAATCTTGAGAAAGAAGAACAAAGTTGGAGGAATCACACTACTTATTATCAAACTATATTGTAAGGCCATAGACATCAAAACAGCATGGTACTGGCATAAAAACAGACACATAGATCAATGAAACAGAATAGAGGGCCCCAAAATAAAACCACACCTTTATGATTGATTTTTTACAAAGGAGGAAAAAACATACAATGGGGTAATGATAGTCTATTCAGTAAATGGTGTTGGGAAAATTGACAGATACTTGCAAAAAAAAAATGAAACTAGACCACCTTCTCACACCATACACAAGAATAAAGTCAAAATGGATTTAAGACTTAAGTGGTAGACTTGAAACCATAAAAATCCTACAAGAAAACATAGGCAGTAAAATCTCAGCCACTTCTCTTAGCAATATTTTTTTATATATATCACCTTAGGCAAGGGAAAGAAAAGAAAAATAAACAAATAGGACTACATCAAACTAAAATTTTTTTGCACAGCAAAGGAAACCATCAACAAAATGAAAAGACAACCTACTAAATAGAACATATTTGTTACTGTGATATATCTGATAAGGGGTTAATATACAAAATTTATTAAGACCTTTTCCAAACTCAATACCAAAGAAACAAAAAATCTAATTAAAAAATGGGCAAAGGACCTGAATAAGACACTTCTCCAAAGAGGACATACAGATGGCCAACGGACATATGAAAAGATGCTCAATGTCACTAATCATCAGAGAAAAGCTAATTAAAACCACAATGAGATATCACCCCACACTGGTCAGAATGGTTGTCATAAATAAATCAATAAACAACAAGTGTTTGTGAGGATGCGGAGAAAAAGGAACACTTGTGCACTGTTGGTGGGAATGCAGACTGGTGCAGCCACTGTGGAAACTATGAAGTTGCCTCAAAAAATTAAAAATGAAACTGCCTTATGACCCAGCAATTTCACTGATGGGAATATATCCAAAGAAACCCAAAACACTACTCCAAAACAATATGTGCCCTGTAGGAAAACCATTCCACGCGTGAGGGAAATGTAGCCCTGTCCCTCTCATAAAAACGAGAGGGGAGTACAAGCCGGCAAGCAGGCCTCGCGTGCATGAACAGGTATTCTGGGGTGAATCAGGTTTGTCTTTCTTTCCTAGAAATAAAACTTGCTATGCCGAGCCCCCTCACCCTGGATCAAAAGAACAAATGCTGGTGCGTATCTGGGCTTCCAAAGAACGGTGCTAATCCTTTCAAGTTCAGCTGATACCTCTTGTCTTTTGCATTTTGTAAATGACCCTTTTGATGTATCTTCCTGGCTGTCTATCACCTAAAGGGAACCTATGCATAGTAAATGAAGACCATTCTGATGTAATGTACCCAGGAAAAACAATAAAAGCCTGTTAGGGCAGTGCTAGGGGCCTCTCTCTGTGATCAGAGGGGGGTCACATAGCCCTGGCTCTTCTAGTCCTACAGATCTCGTGAGAAATCATTTACATGCCAACCACAGCATACGGATTCTGCGGGACGGAATCCGCGATAGTACACCCCTATGTTCATTGCAGTATTATTTACAATTTCCAAGACATGGAAGCAGCCCAAATGTTCCTCAGTAGATGAATGGATAGAACAACCATGAGACATTTATGCAATGGAATACTACTCAGCTGTAAAATAAAGAAGGAAATCTTACCCTTTGCAACAGCATGGATGAACCAAGGGAGTATTAAGCTAAGTGAAATAAACCAGTCAGAGAAAGACAATGATTTCCATATTATTTCATTCATGTGGAACTAATGAGCAAAACAAACTAACAAACAAAATTGAATCAGATTCATAGAGACCAAACCGATAGCTGTCAGAGGGGAGGGGGATTGTAGAGGTAGATAAGAAAGATGAAGGGATTAAGGAAGAAAAACCCAACTCAGACACAGACAACAGTATGATGATTACCAGAGGGTGTCTGGAGGGAGGTAGAAGAGGGTAAAAGGAGGATAAGTGGTGATAGCAGGAGTCTTAGGGTGGTGAACACACAATACAATAGAACTGTATACTTTGAATCTACCTAATTTTATTAACCAATGTCACCCCAATGAATTTAATAAAAAAGTAAAAAAAAAGTTCTTGAGATAGTTGTTTTCTCCCTTCATTATGCTATGGTATTCATTTGAAAATTATGTATGTTCACTTGTTTCTAATTTTATTCCATTTAGCTCCTCTATTGATTTTATTCTAATTTTTTTGGAGGGGTGGTTTAAAATTTTATTTTTATTTATAGGCTTAAGTATATTTTATTGATTATACTATTACAGTATTCCCAATTTTTTTCTCGCCTTCATCCCCCTTCCACCCTGCATCCCCCAACCCTCCAGCATCCCCTGCTTAGGGGATGTGTGTTGTACACATCCATTCATATCCATGTGTTGTACATATAAGTTCCTTGACTTCTCTGTTTCCTCTACTATTCTTAACCTCCCCCGTCTATTTTACGCCTGCCAATTATGCTTCTTATTCCCTTTATGTTTCCCTTCCATTATTCCCCTTCCCCTCCCCACTGAAAATCCTCCATGTGATCTCCATTTCTCTGATTCTGTTCCTTTTCTAGTTGTTTGCTTAGTTTTTGTTTTTTAGGTCCAGTTGTTGATAGTTGTGACTTTGTTGTCATTTTACTGTTCATAGTTTTTGATCTTCTATTTCTTAGATAAGTCCCTTTAACATTTCATATAATAAGGGTTTGGTAATGATGAACTGATACGGACCCCGGCTTGTGGGGTCGGTGGCATTGTGGCTGAGACGAGACAAATTCACACGGACTACAGAATCCTGTGGAGGAAAAGGGATGGCACTGTCACGGATTCCGTCCCGCAGAATCCGTATGCTGTGGTTGGTATGTAAATGATTTCACACGAGATCTGTAGGACTAGAAGAGCCAGGGCTATTCGACCCCCCTCTGAACTCAGAGAGAGGCCCCTAGCACTACCCTAACAGGCTTTTATTGTTTTTCCTGGGTACATTACATCAGAATGGTCTTCATTTACTATGCATAGGTTCCCTTTAGGTGCTAGACAGCCAGGAAGATACATCAAAAGGGTCATTTACAAAATGCAAAAGACAAGAGGTATCAGCTGAACTTGAAAGGATTAGCACCGGTCTTTGGAAGCCAGATATGCAGCCAGATATGCATCAGTGTTCTTTTAACCCAGGGTAAGAGAGTTTTGTAGCTAGAGCAAGGCTTAACTCTAGGAAAGATGTAATCCTGATTTATGCACAGGAAAGCCCGTTCACACACATGGGGCCTGCTTGCCGTCGCGTACCCCCCTCTCATTTTTATGAGAGGGACAGGGCTACATTTCCCTCAAGCGTGGAATGGTTTTCCTACAGGGCATGGCCACTCTCTCAAGATAAGAGCGCCCCAACCCTTGCCTTGACAGGCTTTTATTGCTTTTCTGGGCACATTACATGGTCCTCATTTACTATGCACAGGTTCACTTTAGTGGTTACTTTTTACAGAAAACAAAGGAGAGGATGTTGCTAATTACATCAAAAAGGAGGATATTTGCAAATGCAAAGGGAAAAGTGGTTGAATTGGTTACACTCATCCTTGGAAGGTTTAGCATAGATTTTAGGAAGTTACTTTAAAGATATGCAGTAAACGTTTGCTGCCTCAATTCAGGGTGAGAGAGTTTCAGCAACAAAAGCAAGCCTCAAAGTGGCCTAGGTACAATGCAGCCTGATTTCCCACAGGAGAACCTAGCCGTGGGCATGGGTCCTATGTACCGGACCTCGCTTTCCACTGGCCTTTCCGAGTGGGAGCTGGGCCCATGCCATGCAGAACAGTCTCCTGTGTTCCCCCCCCCTTGTTTTTAGTTAGGACTGCTGTAGATCCCACAAAGCTTGCTACTCGCTGGTCTCTCACACGACCCTGGGAAAATAATTTGTAAATGTGTCAAAGTACACCAAGCATTATTATAAACAGTAAGCAACCAGTGGCTCCAAAGACCCACATTCTCAGATTAAGCCCATCAATCATTGTCAGGCAGTAATGATCAAATAATAGATAACATTCAAAGAACTATGAGGGCTTATTTAGATCAGGGTCAGATAGCTAAAGGGCCATAAAACTTTGGGGAAACAAATCCATTTCAGGCTTGGACCCTTATCATTTAAATTGAGGGTATTATCGCCAGTTTGATTCCAAGTCAGGACACATGCCGGGGTTGCAGGCCAGGTCCCCAGTAGGGAGCCCTTGAGAGGCAACCACACATTGATGTTTCTCTCCCTCTTTCTCCCTCCCTTCCCCTCTGTAAAAGTAAATAAATAAACTCTCTCTTTAAAAATAAATAAATACATAAATAAATAAATAAATTGAGGGTATTAGCAAAGCAGGTTTCACAGCATTTTATGCATTCTTTCTTAGGCCTGATCACCCCAGGGAATCCGCCCTTTCCAGCACAGGGCCACACCCACCTCTGGCATTGTTTCAGGCTTAGGTTGAGTAAGGGAAGTAAGGCAGCCAAGAGATTAGGAGGCTCCTGCAGACAGAATGAGGACTCAGGCTATGTCAAAGCCAAGGGGCAAGGGTCCATCACCCCCTTTTTCTATAGGCCCCAAGTCCCTCCCCAAGGGCCCCCTTGTGATCTGTCTTAGGTCATCCCTCCCTTGAGGAATCTTTCCCATCATTGGCTAACCAGTCATGCACTGGGAGCCAAGCAGGGTGAAGTAAAGAGGGCAGAGGCAGCGCCCCGGCCAGGGAGATAAGATTCATTTCCTCGGTGGCTTAGAGTCCCAAGGTCTCTCACTCAGCCTTAGCCATGGGGGATTACAGCTTCTGAAACCAGGCAGGGCAGTTCCCAACATCATCTCTCCCCCTTTTTTATTTGTGAACGCAATTGTAGTTGTTAAGCCTGTGAAACCTACTCTTTGCTGTTCCCGACTGCAATCTTGAGAAAACAACTTCCATATACATCGTAAAACACAAATAAGGATTAATACAAGGAGGCATCCAAGGGCTGCTGTGACCCAAACTCGTAAATTCAGTCCATTGAACCAGTTTTTAGGGTTCAGCCGTTGTAGATCATTGTGGAGGGTCTGGAACACTTTTTGTTCAGTAAGGCCTTTTCTCAAGCATCAAGAGCCTTGATATCCCCCCATGTGGGGGGGACACCCCTAAAGGGAACATTATGGGGCACTGGGGGGTCGTTGCCCTCAGCAGGAGGCGCTTGAGCCTCGGCCCCTGTTATTGGAGCAGGCCCCATCCTCCTCCGTTGGTGGATCCAGGCCCGTGAGTGATGGTGTGGGTGTCCGTTTTCCTTCTGATTGTTCAGGGTCAGCTGGGCCATCTGGTCTGTCTGTTGATTGGTTCTCAGCTCCAGGTAGCGGAGCTTGGAGTCTATTTCATTCATGGTAAGGTTTTATTCTTTTGGCTGGTAGTCAGACAGGACCTGTAGGAATGGAAACACATGCATACCCTCTTCCCCATGTTAAGAGATCCTCAGCGTCCTGCCAAGAGCCATCTCCCAGCGTATCTCTATATAAAACCTGAGGATAAGAGATGATTTTGGGTCTTTCTTCTGAAAATGTTTCTCAATTGGAGTACAAAGCGATTCACCACAATTTAGAAAATTATACATAAACAGCTAACATAATCAAATTTTGGGGGGAGGACTCATGATTCCCCCTTTTTTGTTTTTTAAGAAGGTTTTTAAATGTATGATGAGCCCATTATATGATTGCCTGACCGGTCAGGTTGTAAGGTATTCCTCTTTTATGTTGGATATTCCAACACTGAAGGAAGACCTGAGTAGAATGGGCAAGGAATCCAGGGCCATTATTGGTTTTAATTTTCTGAGGCCGTCCCAAATGACTAAAGGCCTCAAGGCAATGGGTTTGTATATTTTAGCAGATTCTCCTGTTAAAGCAGATGCATGTAGGGCACCAGAGTAAGTATCAATAGAAATATGAACGTATTTGAATTTTCCAAAGGGAGTGTAATGAGTGACATCTGTTTGCCAAATTATTTGAGAACTAGTCCTCGAGGATTAACTTCTGTGGATGTGGGTGCCTTGCTAAGGGCTTGGCAATCAGGACATTCTTTAATAATTTGCTTAACTTGGGAGCGAGGAATATTAAATTGTTTTTGGAGTGCCTGGCTATTTTGATGAAAAAACTGGTGAGAAGCTGTTGCTTGCTAGAAGGCAGTAAGGACACTGACTATGGCATCTGCCTTATTGTTACCATCCAGCAGGGGGCCAGGTGAGCCTTAATGGGATCGAATATGAGTAATGAAGAGGGGGTGTTCTCATTTGTCAAGGAGGGACTGTAGGGTCAAAAATAGGTTAAGTAGATGGGGGTCAATAGAAGTCTTAGTTAATGCCTGATCTAGATGCAGAATAGTATAAACAGTATATCCTGAGTCACAGACTATATTCAAAGGTTCTTGGGGTCATTGCCACAGGGCCATGGTTGCAGCAAAAAGCTCAGCCCTTTGAGTAGAGGAATGTCCTAAGGATACAAACTTTCTCCAGTTTTTGCCCTCTTGCCAGGCAATGGCAGCCTGTCCAGTTTTTCTAGACCCGTCAAGGAAAACAGTTTTCACTCCAGTTATTGGCGTTGGGCTGACCTTTTCTGATAGCCTTATTTGAAGGAATGGAATGTTTTGAAGCAATTTATCTGAGGACAAGTTAATTTCTAGTCCTCATACGAAATCATCTATGGCATACTGAATTCTAAGGATTGAGCTTCCAATTGTTGTAAACAAACTTGAGTTAAGGGGACGTGAATAAAGGCAGGATCATATCCAAATAACTGCTGTGTTTGCTCACATCCTTTCATAATAAGATGGCACAATGCAGTTATATAGGTGATAATAGTACATTGTGGTTGATGAGACAGAAAAAGCCACTCTATCATAGCTAAGTGGGGTGATAGCTGTCCTATAAGGCCCATTGGGGTGCCTAAGGCTGGGAAACAGAAAAGCCGGAGAGGAAACCATAAATTAATTCTAATTAGTTGTCACTGCTGAATATGTTGATTTAGTATATTTAATTCTTGTAGGGCCTTGGAGGACGGTTTTCTGGGGGAGTTAAGATCCAGGTCCACTTTAAGGGCATTAAATAAACGAGTTCATTGTTGCGCAGGTATTCCAAGGCTGGGTCACACCCAGTTCATTGCTCTCAGAACTTCTTGGAAGCAATTAAGAGTTAAATCCTTGGGTGGATTAATTTGAAGGACTTGAAGCTGAATTGTCGAATTGTCATGTTAAAAAGGATATAGCCTAAATATTTCAAAGGTTCTGAATGCTGGATTTTTTCCAGAGCAATTACTAGCCCAGCAGAGGCTACAGAATTTTTAAGAAAGGAAGCAGTTTTTCCTAAAATATCTTGGGAAGGAGCTGCGATCAGGATGTCATCCATATAATGATAGAGAATTGAATTAGGAAACAGATCTTTTACTGGCTTAATGGCTATGTGAACGAAATGCTGGCAGATAGTTGGGCAGTTAAGCATTCCCTGAGGCAAAACTCTCCATCGAAACCTCTGTAAAGGCTGAGAATTGTTAATGACTGGGAGGGAAGATGCAAAACCAATTCCAATCCTTTTCTGCTAAAGGGATTGTAAAGAAACAATCCTTTAGGTCAATAACTAAAAGTAGCCAATCCTTTGGAATGCAAGCTGGATTAGGGACTCCCGGCTGTAGGGCACCCATAGGTTGGAGGGATTCATTTATTTTTCTTAGATCATGAATAAGCCTCCATTTGCCAGATTTCTTTAGCACAACAAAAATAGGCATATTCCGTGTGCTTTTAGAGGGTTCAATATGACCTGCTTCTAATTGTTGTTTAACTAAAAGACAGGTCTGTTCAAGTCGCTCTCCTTTAAGTGGCCACTGATCAACCCATACCGGCATATTGGAGAGCCAGGTAAGCGGTAGGGGAGTTATAAGTTATAACAGTGGCCACTAGGGAAAATGAGGCAGAGAGATTTGCATCCCCCACTGACTGAGGAGATCACGGCCCCAAATACTAAGGGGCATAGGTAGGATATATGGTCAAATTCTCCCCACCTGTCCTTCTGGTCCATAACATTTAAGAGACCATACACTGACTTGTGGTTGAGAAACTCCAACACCTGTCACAGGCATTCTGCTGTCTGTTAGAGGCCATTCCGGAGGCCAAAACTGATTTGAGATCATGGAGATGTCGGCTCCTATATCTTTGAGGCCATGAAAGGTCTTATCCTTTATCTTTATTTGTAAGACTGGTTTATTTAATTTAATTGATTCTGTCCAAAAAACTGACTGATTGTCTGTACTGCTGAAGCCTCCCTCTCCCCTCACTGTATTGAGTCTTTGAAATTATGTAGGGGAGTAGGAGCAGCTGGGCAATATGCATCTAGGCAGGAATAATATGATAACCAGAAGCTTTAAGCATGATTTTAATTTCCCCTCGATAGTTTGAATCAATGAACCCTGGCTGAACAAAAATGCCTTTGGTAGTAATACTGGATCTCCCTAAGATTAAACTGACCATTCCTGGGGGTAAAGGTCCCCAGACACCAGTGGGAGCTATAATTACCTGATCCTTTTCCTTTAAGATGAGCTCATTGGCACTGACCAAGTTCAGCTCTGCGCTTCCACAGGCGGCTGCACAAAGGTCGGAAACTGTGCATTTCCTTGCATTCCCTGATATTGATTGCTGTTCTGAAAGCTCTGATTGGGGTTGGGGGTGCTGGAGCGGGCACCCCCTTGGAAGTTTCCCTGAATATGGTGGCTGTTTTTGTCAAATTTAGAGTGGCATTCTTTTGCCCAATGTCTGCCCTTGGCACAGCACCGACAATCCTTTAGGGGAAGCTTGTAATTACCTTTTCCTCCTTCCGGTGTGGACGAACAGTCCTTGTGCAGCTGACCAGGCTTTCCACAACTGTAACATCTGGGATCTCCCTTAATTGCAGCAGCTAAGAGAGAAGCCTTTTGCTGTTCTGTGCCAACATCTTGGCAAGTCTTGATTAACTCACCGATGTCTCTGACGGTAGCTCGCAGGGGTCCTATAATGGTCCTGCAGTCTTTGTTAGCATTTTCATAAGCTGTCTGCCACAAAGGAGGTTTGGCTGCTCTGTCATTATCTATTTGCCTTTCAATGGCTTCTGGGAGACGATCAATAAAGTCAGCATGTGCCTCTGCAGCGCCCTGACGGATGTTGGTAAAGGGAGAAGTTCCCTGGCCTGAGAAGCAGGCCCAGCCCTCACAGCTCTGAGGGCAATTTGAGCACTTTGACTAAAAGCATGAGGAGCAAGCCTGGCTTGAGCCGCAGTGGTGGCAAAATCACCAGACTTGAGCAGTGCCCCGACCAGCAGGGCAGTCAACTGGGGTAGACCTGTTAGTGAAGGAGTGAGAGGGACAGGAGGCGCGAAGAATGGCAGCAAGACAAGATTCTGATCAAGCTGCAAATTTTATTTGAGGATCGCGGGTATATATACTGGTTGGCTGAGGGGCGTTGCTGGAGAAGCTCGGTGGAGCCGTGGGTCTTACTGATTGGTCCTCTTGCTCTAGGGGCTATATGCCTTTTATGGGCAACGAGAAGCTTATTGGCGACAGGGCTGTTGCACATGCGCAGTGCTATGGTTTTGCTGATGCCAGGATCCCAACATATCCTCCTTTTCTTTTTTCTTTTGGAGGTTTGGCATTAACCTTGACCGAGGAGGGGAGGGATCTCTGCTGCCTTATTGCTGCTTTGTCAGGCGGAGAGTGGATATTGCAGCTCCCTCTTGCTAGCGAGATTTCCCCTCAGGGCTGCCGGGAGGCCCTAAGCAGTGCTTTGCCTGCATCTTGGCAGTGCCAACCCTAGTCTTAGCTAGGGTGCGTGTCCCCGTGCATTGTGTGGACTACGCAGCTCCCGTGGGAGAGGATCCGTGAGTTATTGCATCGTTATAGGGGCCTCTGGGGTCTATATATGACCCATTGGCGGAGTGACCGTCCATTTCAAGTCTATGATAATGACTTGTATAGTCTTGCCGAATACAGAAGTAACCTGCTCCCGAATAAGAGTAGTAATTCGTCTTATTGCCCAGGGTGCTATGGAAGCAATTAATAGGATTGCAGCTAGGGGGCCAAGGAGGGGAAGGAGGTAGGGGAGAATCCCACCTAGGCTGTTCCACAGTGAATTTTCAGCAAGGTCGCATCTTCTTTTTGCTAGATCTTCTTGGAGTGTCTTGATCTTGTCACAAACAATTCCAGATTTGTTGGCATAAAAGCAGCATCGTTCCTGCAAAGCTAAACAAATGCCTCCTTGTTCGGCAGTGAGGAGGTCAAGGCCTCGCCTATTTTGTAAGACTACCTCGGCTAGGGAGTCTATTTGATCCTGTAGATCATGAATGGTTTCTGAAAGGGTTTGTA
>PVJI01033883.1:0-10868 GCA_004026765.1 Micronycteris hirsuta | reverse complement strand
TTCTCTCCAGCCCCTTCTTGCTTGGAAGGTCTCCTTTGAGAAATCCACTGACAGTCTTATGGGAATTCCTTTGTAGGTAACTGTCTCCTTTTCTCTTGCTGCTTGTAAGATTCTTTCCTTATTCTTGACCTTGGGTAATGTAATTATGATGTGCCTTGGTGTGTTCCTCTTTGGGTCCCGCTTCTTTGGGGTTCTCTGAGCTTCTTGGATTTCCAGGAAGCGTATTTCCTTTGCCATATTTGGGAAGTTCTCGTTCATTATCTGTTCAAAAATACATTCAATTTCTTGGTGCTCCTCTTGTCCTTCTGGCAGCCCTATGATCTGGATGTTGGGTCGTTAACAAATGTCTCTGAGGTTCCTGAGTCCCTCCTCATTTTTTTGAATTCTTGTTTCTTCCTTCTGGTCCACCCCATTGGTTTGAGTCCCAGCTTCCTTTTTTTCCCTATTGGTTCCCTGTAAATCTTCCTCCGTTATCTTTATTGTATTGTTCATTTGTTTAACTATTTCTTCCAGTCTTGTGAGCATCCTGATTACCAGTGTTTTAAACTGGGCATCTGTTAATTTGGCTGTTTCTTCGTCCGTTAGTTGTAATTTGTTCTGATCTTTCGTTTTGGCCATTTTCATTCTTTTTTATCTCTGCGCACCTGTCGGAGTCTTAGGTGTTTGTCGGTGCCTGGCGACCTGGGTCGTTTTTTTGTGACGTTTCCTCTGGGGGCGGGGCCTGGGAGGGAGCAATGGCGCCTGCCGTTCACCGCCACTCCCTATCACCCTGTGCTCCCCAGTTCCCCACTGCCTTTTCCGCCAGTCTCGGCCCTGCTGGTTCCCACCGGCCTCTCCAGTTACGCCGCCGGCCTGCGAGGTTCACCCGTTGCTCAGGGTAGTGTTTTGTTTAGGCGCTCGCGGGGTGAGTCCCTCCGGGCAAACTGCCTCTCACTCTGCTCCTCTGCTCAGTTCTGCCCTGCTTACCGGCCTGGATGTACGTCCTCCCCAACTTCCTGGGTGTCGGACTTCCCTTCAGTTCGATTCTGTCCGTTCTGGTTGTTTATTTTTCGCTATTGAGTTCGTTGTTTAAACTCTCTGGTTGTGAGCGGCGGTGCAGTGCGTCCACCTACACCGCCATCTTGGCGGAAGTCCTATGCCATCCTTTTAAAGTCATCTCCTTTGCCCTTTGCTCCCTATACCATGACAACCATTTGTCTGTTATTTATCTGTATAATGTTGTAATTTCAAGAATGTTAGGAATAGAATCATACAGAATATAAAGTTTTGACATCTTCTTTTTCCACTTAGCACAGTTCCCTTGAGATCCATCCAAGCTGTTGTGTATTTCAATTCAGTAGTTCATTCCTTTTTATTGCTGAGAAGTATTCCATGATATGGGTGTTCCACAGTCTGTTTAACCATTCACCACTGAAGGACATTTGGGTTGTTTCCTGGTTCGGCTACACTAAATAATGCTTTATGCATATTTTTATGTAAATATGAGTTTTTATTTCTCTGAGACAAATGCCCGGTGACATACAATTTGAGACTCAAAACTGCAGTAGCCATTTGGCTATGTCATCAGAGAAACTTTCTCTGACCACCCAACATAAAAAGATACCCCAATTACTCTCCATCCTCCATATCCTAATTCATTTTTATTCATGGCATCTTTTATATTATGTATTTATTTCCTGGTTTGCTTATTGACCATATTTCTCTCTAGAAAGCAACCCTGTGTGCCAAGGAACTTTATTTTGTTCTGGAGCCTAGAAGAGAGCCTTAGGCCTCACTTATCATGTCTTAATCAGTTTGGTGCCTTTCACTACACCATCTTAGTGCTGGCTGCCACCTTCAGGACTGCTTCATGGTCCAAGACAAGCTGCTCAGGGTCCTGCCATCCATGTGCACATTCCAGGCTCTGTTACCGGTCCCTGAAGCTGATATTTTGCTTGTTCTGCCCAAGTGTGGGTGGCCAGGCCTCCTCTTCTCTCCAGGAGGAAACAGTCCAGGACCTAAGTCCTTGCTTTTCTTTATGGTTTTAATTACTCAATTGTGCATCTCTAGACCCTCTAGCTTAGTCTTGCAAGTTTTAAAAACTTGATATGTCTTTTAAGTCTTTCACAATCCTCCTCCATTCTTTTCTTATCCTTATCAGTGTATTGATATCTGTTGAAGAAGCCTGACCTTTGACCTTTATCTGTCAACAGTGTAGATTTTGCTGATTGTACCCTTATGGTGCAGTTCAACATACTCTTGGTCCTCTGAATTTTGTGCAAATTGGCTGCTGGTCCTGAAGTGTGATCAGATTCAGGTTGAACCCTTTGGCAAGACTTTCTGAGATAAGTGTTAGATTCTTCTATCAGTAGGCTTGGTTCACCCTGCTGTTCTAATTGATGCCCCGTGATTTTTCCCCACAGAGGCACATAATGCGCAGGTTACCTTGCTGCTGGTGAGGTTTCTCCACTGACTTGCATTTGGAGATTATCATCTAGCTTTGTGTAAATGCTGTTCCTGGGTGTTTGGTTTTGTTATCTGCTCACTCTGTGTTTTTATGGAGGGACTTGGGATGATCCCAGAACTATGCTGCCACCTTCCCAGAACCTTCTCACATTGTGCCTGTATTGGTATCTCCAGTGAACATTTCGTAAGTTAGGTAATATGTAATGCTTTGGGATAAATCCTCCTAGTTTCTGTTAAGCCCTTAAGTATGGCACTGATTTTAATTGCTTAATGTCCCTCAAATCACTTGTTACTGTTATTGGAGTAATTACTAGAAGTTTTTATAGCTTAGCAGGTGAAATGAAATTTGAAAGAAACAGTTGATCCTCTCCTACCCCACTTGCTTCTTAATACCTAATGTTCCACTTTGCTCTCCTGAAGGCAAAAGAATACCACACAATAGATTGAATGGTTTCAAATAACACACATTAAAAAAGGAAGAAAAAACCCAGAAGAGTTCTCTGTAGTTTCCCAAGCCTAGGCTGTTGGTAGTGACCTGTGAGCTACAAATAGTGGATAGTGTATCAAGGCCTGGTTCTAGCAGAAAAAGGGCACTGAGAAAAGCCCGAGACTGGGAGTTCCGGGCATGTGCGGGTCGCACAAATGCTTCAGTCTCAGTTGCCTTACATGTAAGCTAGTAATAACAATGATACGATGAACATGCCCATTGAAGGGAACAAGGAAGGTATAAATGTATAATTAGTTATTTTTGCAGTGAGATTTGATATGTACCTGTAAGTGAATTCATAGCATAAGAATATCTTTAGCAAATATTCAGTAGAAAAATACAGTAGAACTGGTTTATGAAATGAAGTGTAAAATGATTAAATTCATAAAAACTGCTTCTTATATTTATGGGATAATTCCATTAAGCCCTAGCATTGATTTGCTAATTTTGCGAGCATTGATTTCGTGATAGTAATGTCACTTTGATTGAAGTCTCAGGAGAAGGAGCTGGCCTTACAGTATGTTCCTCCATCTTTCAGAGATGGCTTCTTTAAGCAGCCAAAAAGTAAGTTATGTTGGCATAATTAAATGTACTTTAATGTGCGTTTAAGGTACATCAATACTTTTAATGTACTTCCATTTGAAGTGATGTTTTATACCAGCAAATTCAATTACATAAACCGTCCTCCTAGAAACTATACTTCACTCCTAGGTTTTCCATATTTTTGGTACTGTAAGTTTTTTTTCTCCAACAGTATGTTCTCACAGAGAGTTTTAGAGACTGTGGCTACCAGCGTTGTATTTGGGAAAACTTTAGCTCCAAGAAAAGAATAGTGCTCTAAATAATACAGAGAGCAGCCAGATTAAGTTTTGTAAATGGTGTTGACTCAACCTTGCCGTTATCTGCAGGGTAGTAATCAACCACAAATGTAAAAACTGGCTAATGCAGGGGGTTGCACAGCCGGTTCTTACAGAATCTGGGAGAGGGAAAGATCTTGAGGGCAGAGTAGGTGTCTCCTTGTTTGTCTCTCGCTAGATGTTCTAGCTAATCTAAACAGTCCCAAGTGATCATGTTGAAATGGACACTTTTCCATTTTCCCCAGTCTCACACTTCTGTGGAAAACAACAAAAACAAACTCCCTCTTTGACACATTTTTGCTTCTGTTGTAACTTTTTCTAATACAGTTTTTTGTTTTGAAATAAAAATGGCGATGATGATGAGAGCGCGTCCCTCCCAGTGCTTCAGCGGGGCTTCATGTCATTTCCTTCTTGTACGGGTTACACCTGGGCCATTTGCCAGTGGGTTTTAGAGCCTTGGCAAATCAGAACCCAGCTGACCCAAATCAGTCCTTGATCTTCCCAAACTGATGTTCTTCACGTCATGGTTCATTGATGACTGTCGTGACTTGCTGCCTCCTACCCCTTGGGGCTGTGCTGCTCTGCAGCTGCCACAGACTGTGCGCCTTTTCCTGCCTCTTAAGATCATCGCTTTCCTTCATTTTCCCTTTGGAATTGGTTTCCTTCACATTTAAAAAATATGGCTTTTCGGGGAATAGCCCTTTTTATGACTGTAACTCTAGTGCCTAGCCCAGTAGCACGTTCCTGATGGGTGTTTAAGATAGGGCAGCGGTGTCTGGAATCACTTGTGTGCTTTAACTTTGCACTGTGTTTGAGAAATAAAACCATCAACTTGCACTTCAAAATTACTACTTGAGAGAAGCCTAAGTTTCTTAATTTTCCTTTTTTCTTGTTGGAAATGTTCTCTTGAGCTGTCCTTTTTCACAGTCAGAATTTCACATGTGAAAAGGATGGCGGTGATAACAGTAGTTCCTGAACATGTGCTTTTAAAGTTGGTTTTTTTCCCGGAACCGTGATGGGTTTTCACTGATTTACTTTTTCATTTGGAAGCCCTTGGCTCTGATTGCGTTTTTTCCTTTCTTTCAAAACAAAACAAAAAACAAAACATCGCCATAGCAATGTGTTGTCTAAATAGAATATTTCAGGAATACACATTATTTAAAAAACGAAAACAAAAATCGACCGGAGGGGAGATATGTAGCTTACAGACCCCTGCTGAGCTGAGATGCCCGCTCTTGGCATAGTTGAGGATGTTTGATACCTGTTTTCCTCTCTACTCACTGCCTATTTTTGAAAAGTTGCTGGGCATTAGGGTACTAGCCTGTGACTGCAGGACAGAGAAAAGCTCATGGACCTGCCTAGAGACCAGAGCTGTCCTCATCTGTGCTAATTGGCCTACGTGTGAACTGGAGCCTCCATACATGTGATTTTTTGGACGTAAATTAGACTATTGGGTACAGTGCTGAATTAACTTGAAGATAAAACTCATTCCAGGAAATTATGTTCACACTTAAAAATACACGTGGGTCATAGCGGTCATAGTAACAGCAAGAAAAATAGTCTTGAACATACAGTAGGGAATTTCTTTTGTCAAGTGCTGTTTTTAAGCCTGATTAATGTGTGTGATTGTACTGAATCATTATACCAGCAAAGTTAAGTATCTGCCATTTTACAACTTAGGAAACATAGGCCTGGGGAGTGACAGTTTTGTCAAAGGTCACCCTATTTCATGTTAAGGTAGTGTGTGGCTCATTGGACCTTTCCAATAACCCTGTTGGAAGTGGAGCTGATGCTGTCCCCAGTATCAAACAAGGAAATTAAGGCTCCAAGAGATGAAGTCCCTTTTTTAAAAAAGTATTTAATTATTTAATTTATTTTTATTGATCAATTTTAGAGAAATCGATTTGTTGTTCCACTTATTTGTGCAATCATTGGTTGATTCTTGCCTGTGTCCTGACCAGGAATCAAACCTGGCAACCTTGGCACATCTGGAGGATGCTCTAACCAGCTGAGCTGCAAGGCCAGGGCTGTGAAGTCCCTTTTTAATGCTAACATGGCCAGTTAGCCCAGTTAGTGTCCCAGCTCTGATGGGAGCCCGGGAGCCCACGTGACTTCTGACACTCAGGCCAGCGCCCTTTTTGCCGCACCAGGATGCATCCCGGGTTGCACACAAGAGTACTAAACATGCACTGAGTGGCACCTCTGCTCTCTGTTGTCCTGGTGCTGCAGAAAGCAAGACCTCTTCCGTTCAAGCTGGAAAGCCAGTGCCCGGAAGCAGCAGACACTCCTAAAAAGGGCACAGAGCCACATAATGACAGGCCTGTGAGTAGGGCCAGCGGGCACCAGCCATGGGGTGTGCACGCTTCGTGTGGAAAGACTTACAGCTCTGCCGGCTCCTTTCCACAGTCCACAATGGAGAACAACACCACCTTTATTTACCAGCAGAGGCGAGAGTTCCATCGTCTTTTCATTTAGTTTTACAGGCTTTTCCAGTCCCTTTCTCCTCCCACTGTAAGCCCTCGTGCCTGTACTATCTTTGTTACTCTGGCCTTTTCCTGTCAGCTGCTCAGCGAGCCTCCTTGGGGCATTCAGTTTTTAGAAAATTGCTATATGCATCTGTGTTTTGGATTTCCTTCCTCATCCCCTTCCTTCTTTCCATCTTCCTCCTGTCACCAGATTTCTTTTTGTCCTTAGAGGTCATCTCCCTAGAGAGCCTTCCTGGACATAGCAAACTTGAACAGCAAGAAGGTAACCTCCTGACACTCGTATTTTTGCTGAGCACTCGGTTTATACCAGCATCGCCTTGTTCCATACCCTGCGTAGCTTCCTTGTAGTACCAGTAGTTAGCACTTATTCAGAGCAGGCGTTATTCTAAACACCTTAGACTCAGTGTGGGCAGGTTTATCGTTACTTCCATTTTATAAGTGAGGAAACTTAAGGCCCAGACAGGTTAGGTGAACGTCCACAAGGTTATACAGATGATGTGTGGGCAAATCAGGAATTGAATGGTCTTCAACTTGGGGAGCCCATATTCTTAACATCTGTACTGTGCTGTCTCTACATTTTGGGGGCACTGGTTGTGTATGCCAAGTATTGTTCTAAGGGCCTTATTAACTCATTTGACCCTCACAGCAGCCCTAGGAAGGTGCTGATGTTGCCTCTTTGCACAGTGCTGTTGAGTCATCTGCCCCATACCATCACAGTCAGGGGCCTGGGCAGAATCTGAACTAGGATCCCTTTGGCTCCTTCTCCCCCTCTATGTCACAGCCTTTGTCTTTGCTGTCTTTAGTTTTCGGTCTCATAGACGTTTCTGCTTTCCTCGCCCTTTCCCACCTTGCCTGGTAATGACTGCCTCGTAGTGGATGCTCCAGAAATGTGTTGCATGAATGAATAACCAAGGTAGTAAAGGGAGTTAGGGGCCTGTATTTAATGCGTAACCTAGTTGAAGGAACCATTGAATCTTCCAGCAATGACACATAGAAGGAAAAGAATGTTCTTATTTTAAAAATTGTATAATAAGTGTTTTGCTCCAGCATTAAAATTTCCTCACAGTCCACGGAAAAGATGGCTGAAGAAGCTAGAGAAAGAGAAAAGTGAAGTGCCATGGTGAGCTCTGCTTCCATCCTAATATTTAATCTGGAAATGCTGATTATAACCAGAGCATCCCATCACTCCATGCTTCATTAGGGACTTAGAAAACACATTATTTATTTAATCGTGGTCAGGCGCAGAAGTTTTGCAATCATTGCAAGAAAACCCAACAGCCCGTGGTTATGATGCCATCTGGAGGTAGTAGGTGGTATTACCACTCTTCCAGCTCTAAGCCTGGGTCAGAATTCATCTTGCAGGATGCATTTCCTGTTGAGTCACTAAAGTCTCATTTCAAGATTGTTTCTCTGCCGAGTTCATGCTTTGATCAAATTAGTGGTCGTTTCCTGTTCATTCTGTTCAAAATTTCAGCCTTCCTTTATATTAGATAGCCAAGTTCAATTTGGAGCTGTTTTACTAATCATAAACCCTTGGGTAAAAATAGTGCTTATCAGGATGAAAGCATGTATAGTGCTGGGCAGGTGGGGAGAGGGAGTGGAAGCACACACTCCCCCGGGGAGAGTCTGTGGTCTAGGTGAGGGACAGAGAGAGAGGCAAGGTAGGTTTTCTGTTCGCCTTCTGTGCTTGTTTGCATCTGTTTTGTTTAAATTTTGCTGAGTGATGATGGTTCAGGGGAAATTAGGTGACCTCCTAAACATGGGCTTCAAAGGTCCTATTTATTTTGCCATGATTTGCATAAGGAGTTGTGGAGCTGTGAACAGGAATGGTAACTTAACTCCTGACTTTTCCCACTCTTCAGAATGGAAAACCTTTTGTCCTAATGTTTTTACAGGACAACAGAATTGGGCTGAACCCTAAACACTCAGCTACTCCCTCTCTCTTCCACTAAGCAATTGAAAACAGACAGTTGTTTGCATCTTAAAAGTCCCCAAGAAAGGAAAATTCTGTTTCTCACTTGTTCCACTGTTGAGCATAATTTTTTACTGGCAAGTTCTAAGTTTTTCATGAACTAGTTCCTTAAAATCTTTTTTTTTTTTTTTTGCTGGTAAATTACTTATTTTAATCCTATATAAGATAATTTTCATTTGAGCCTTTTCACAAACTTAAATATATCTTAGTGTCTGGTTTTCTACAGGGTTCTTGGTGCTGTTCAGCTTAGCTGTGGCTCAGCCCCTTTCTTCTTAGAGGGTGGTTCTTGGGTCTGGTAAAACCCAGGTCTTCCATTGTCAAACATATACTGATGCTCTTCTGTCCTCCTGTCCCCTTGCTGCCCAGGTGTGTCCCCAGTAAGATGGTGGATCTTCCGAGTTTTCACCCATCAAAAGGAATTTTAAAACAGCTTTATTGAGATATAATTCACATATAGTTCACCTGTTTAAAGTGTGCGATTTAATGGTTTTTAGTATATTTACAGATATGTACAAACATCGTCATAGACAATTTGAGAATTATCTGTTTTCACCACCTTCAAAAGAATCCCCATGTCTTTGGGCTATTACCATATTACCATTCCCCCACTTCCTCAGCACAGAGCAACCACTCATCTGCTTTCTGTCCGTATCTTTTCCTGCTCTGGACCTCCTTCCATGTACACGGAACCCACCATATGTGGTCTTCCGTGGCTGGCTTCTTTTACTTAGCATACTGTTTTCAAGCACTGTCCAAGTTGTAGCACTATCAGTACTTTATTCCTTTGTAATAGCTTTTTTTTTTATCCTCACCCGAGGACATGCTTACTGAGTTTAGAGAGAGGGGAAGGGAGGGAGAGATAGGGAGAGAAACATCAATTGGTTGCCTGTTGTACACACACTGACCAGGGACTGAATCTGCAACCCAGACATGTGCTCTGACCAGGAATCAAACCTGCCACCTTTTGGTTTACGAGATGATGCTCTAACCAACTGAGCCACACTGGCGAAGACAGTACTTCATTCCTTTTTATGGCTAAGTAGTACTCCATTATATAGACATATCACATTTTGTTTATTAATTTTATCAGCTGCTGGACATTTGGGTTGTTTTTACCTTTTGGCTATTACAGATAATGCTGCTATGAACATTCAGGTACAAGTTTCATTTATCTTGGGTAGATACCTAGGAGCGGTATTACTGGGTCATGTGATAACTATGTTTAATCATCTGTGGAACTTCCAGACTGTTTTATGTAGTGCTGCACTGTTTTGCATTCCTTCCAACAGTGTATGAGGACTCTGATTTCTCTCCCACCTCACCAATACTTGTTATTATCTGTCTTTTTTATTCCAGTCTCCTAGTGGGTGTGAAGTGATTTTTTATGGTGGTTTTGATTTCCACTTCCCTGGTGACTAAAAATGTTGAACTACTTTTCTGAGTTGTACAAATTTTTTGTATATTCCAGATAGAAGTCCCTTATCAGGTATATGACTTAGTTTTTTCGCCTTCTGTGGGTTATCTTTCACTTTCTTGGTAGTGTCCTTTGAAACACAAGTTTTTAATTTTGATGAGGTCCACTTTATTTTTTTTGCTTTTGTAAGAAGATTGGTTTTCTATGATACAATATTACAGAACTATTAGGTATGTTTTTATTTTCCAAATGTAAAACTATAAAAAATATGGTGTTTTTTAAAACTATACCATACCCACCCTGGCTGGTGTGGCTCAGCTGGTTGGAGCATTGTCCCATATACCAAAAGGTTGGGGGTTCAATTCCTGGTTGGGGCACATGCCTAGGTTGCGAAGTTGATCCCTGGTCAGGGCACGTGTGGGAAGCGACCAGTCGATGTTTCTCTCTCTCCCCCTCCCTCCCTTCTTCTCTCTCTCTCAAATCAATAAACTTAAAAAAAAAAAAAAAAAGGCAACCCAAAATGCACCATTCCCAAAGAGCCCTTGGTGGGTGGAGTTTGCTCTTTTCCTCAGGAACCATAGACTTAAGGGGTCTCACCCCACTGCTGCTTCCCATGGGTGCTTCAAGTCCTTTGTATTTTTCTTTTTATTTTTTTTGCATGCTTCTGACGGGAGAGTTTTGAACTTAACAGGGAATTTTAAATCTCACCAAATAGGAAGTAAAAGTAACATTTTATAGGCCTTACAGATATTCTGACCTTTAAGATCTTACTACATTTTTAAAAACGACTGTACAAAGCCACTTTATATTATTCTGCATTTTGTTCAAAGACCATTATGGTATGTTCTGTTTATGCAGAACAAGTCTTCAAACTGGGTGATCACCATAAATATGATAATGAAAGATGGATCATCTTTGTCTTCCTTTTCCAACAGGTGTGGCAGGTTCCGGAAAATGGACTCACCCTTTCCCTGACCGAACCTGTGGTGATTTTAGAAGGCCACTCAAAGAGGGTGGGCATTGTGGCCTGGCACCCAACAGCCCGCAACGTGCTTCTTAGCGCAGGTAGGGGCCACACAGTCTTTGCTTTTCCCCTTGTCGTTGCTTCTTGCACCCCTTTTTGTGGAGGGGAGCAGCAGATGTGTGTGATTGAGTTCTGAGCAGTTTTGAAGTAGATCATTAGGAATCCATGGTGAGATGGATTCAT